>JALMGJ010000028.1:0-227500 GCA_023362775.1 Charina bottae | reverse complement strand
AATAGCATAAAAACAAAAGATGGATAAGGCAAAAGGAAAATTAAATTTAATAGTTTAAGGATAATGATTTTAGCTGCCAAACTTTAAACTTAAATATCCTGAATTTAAAATATTTAAATACAGTATGCCTTGAAAGTTGTTGACAAATTTACTGAAACATATACTATGAACAAGTAACATTCAAAACTCAGAAGGTGCTAGTATAGATAGCATATAAGAAATAACAGAGTAATGTCTATGAAAACTTTTATAAATCTAATAATCCAGTGGAGGAGTATGAAGATAGTTAAAGCTTCTACTGGAACATGATTATTATAGATGGAAAGTACTATGGAAAACATTACAAATGGAATTAAAATATTAATAAATGGTAAACTAAGAATTTAGTTTACCTAATCCCTAGCCCCGCGTGACGGAGTGAGCTCCCGCACTCGCCCCAGCTCTTGCCAACCTAGCATTTCGAAAGCATGCAAATGCAAGTAGATGAATAGGTACCACTTCGGTGGGAAGGTAACAGCGTTCCGCGTGCGTCATGTCGGCCCCATGACCGTGGAAGCGTCTTCGGACAACGCTGGCTCTTTGGCTAACAAACGGAGATGAGCACCGGCCCCTAGAGTCGGACACGACTGCACAAATGTGCGGGGGGAACCTTTACTAAGAATTTAGTGGATGAACATCTCCAACAAAGGTTCCCCCCCCCCCTGGTTTTGGAAGATAGAATCCCTCAATCTTGAAACAAAACATTTATTATTTTGATATGTAAACTGGAGAAGAATCCTAAAAAACATGTCAATGTCATTTTAAAAGGCAAACTGTAAGCTTGGGGCAGTTGCATTAGCAAATATAATGAATAATATTCTGGGAAGTAACATACTGGAGGATCAAACAGGATTTATGAACTAAAGAGAATTACTATGGAATACAAAGATGACAAACTTTGCTAAGAGAGTAAAAAGAAAAGGCATTATTTTATAATTGTTAAAATGCTGGAAAATTGTGAGGTTTTAAAATGAAAATGTATGCTAATCACAGAAAGGAAATTGGATTTGATCCACATGTTTTGTAATTTTATACAGCCCCGGTTGCTAGGATTGTGATCAATGGGCTAATGTCATCTCTAATTTGATTACATAGAGAGGTTTGCTAAGCTGCCCATTTACTCATTATTCTTCAGTATGTTTACTGAATTTATAGCAAAGCAAGTGAAAGAATATAAGAACATTAAAGGCATGAAAATAGATCAGTATTAAATCACTATTATACTTGATGCTGTTTATATGGTTTGTGTGTGAAAGTGAAAGGACCTCTGTGCAAGCACTGAGTCATTACTGACCCTTTGGAGGGACGCCGCTTTCCCTGACATTTTCTAGGCAGACTTATAGCGGGGTGGTTTGCCATTCACTTCCCAAGTCATGATTACCTTTCCCCCAGCTTAGCTGGGTACTCATTTTACCAACCTCGAAGGATGGAAGGCTGAGTTGACCCAAGCTGGCTACCTGAGAAACCAACTTGGTTTGTATCATACAATATTGTGAAATTTCTTATAGAAACATTTTGTAAAATCTCAAGATTACAAAATAAACGCAGGTAAATCAGAGGTCTTACTGCTTAATATGGAAAACTCACATCAGGCCAAAATTGAAACTGTACAAATAATTATTTGAAGAAATCTTTTTTATCCAGAATATAGTCTAGCTACTGACAATGCTATAAAAGCTATTTATAAAATTAAGCAGGATCAAAGGAGATGGACTATTTCCTAGCTAGAGAAGAATTGCTCTTATAAAGATGAAAATATTACCTAGGATATTATTCCTCTTCCTCTGATACATTAAGCAATGCAGAAATGCTTATATAAAAACTAAATACAATAGAATAGGAAGATAGTATTTGAAGACCCAGGTCAAGAAGCAACAGTTAGAACCAGACATGGAACAACTGACTGGTTCAAAATTGGGAAAGGAGTATGACAAGGCTGTATATTATCACCCTGCTTATTTAACTTATATGCAGAGTACATCATGAGAAAGGCCGGGCTGGATGAATCACAAGCTGGAGTTAAGATTGCCGGGAGAAATATCAACAACCTCAGATATGCAGACGATACCACCCTAATGGCAGAAAGTGAAGAGGAACTAAAGAGCCTCTTGATGAGGGTGAAAGAGGAGAGTGCAAAAGCTGGCTTAAAACTCAACATTAAAAAACCCAGATCATGGCATCTGGTCCCATCACTTCCTGGCAAATAGAAGGGGAAGAAATGGAAGCAGTGACAGATTTTATTTTCTTGGGCTCCAAGATCACCGCAGACGGTGACTGCAGCCATGAAATTAAAAGACGCTTGCTCCTTGGGAGGAAAGCTATGGCAAACCTAGACAGCATATTAAAAAGCAGAGACATCACCTTGCCGACAAAGGTCCGTATAGTTAAAGCTATGGTTTTTCCAGTAGTAATGTATGGCTGTGAGAGTTGGACCATAAGGAAGGCTGAGCGCCGAAGAATTGATGCTTTCGAACTGTGGTGCTGGAGAAGACTCTTGAGAGTCCCTTGGACTGCAAGGAGGTCAAACCAGTCAATCCTAAAGGAAATCAACCCTGACTGCTCATTGGAAGGACAGATGCTGAAGCTGAAGCTCAAATACTTTGGCCACCTAATGCGAAGAGAGGACTCACTGGAAAAGACCCTGATGCTGGGAAAGACTGAAGGCAAAAGGAGAAGGGGACGGCAAAGGATGAGAAGGTTAGATAGCATCACCGATGTAATGAACATGAATTTGAGTAAACTCCGAGAGACAGTGGAGGACAGGAAGGCCTGGCGTGCTATGGTCCATGAGGTCACGAAGAGTCGGACACGACTAAACGACTGAACAACAACAACAAAAAATTTGAAGACCATAAAGAGATGTTACAGCAAGTTAGCTCAACTCTCCTCACATTTTTTCTTATTCAAATGACCAAATATCACCTTGCATTACTTGGCCACTTAATAATCTACTCCTTAGATAGCAGCGAGAGCTAGATGTCACATTGTGTGTGTGTGGAAGGTCCTCTGTGCAAGCACGGAGTCATTACTGACCCTTTGGAGCAGAGCTTTCCAAACTGTGTGTCGCGACACAAAAGTGTGTTGCCACACACAGCGTGGTGTGTCGCCACACCACCCGGAAGCGGTGGCGCGCGCATGCACGGCAGCAGCGCGGCATCAGTGCTTCCGCATTTTAGCGGAGGCTGCCGCCGCTGCCGCCACCATGTACGCATGCGCCGCCGCACGCCCCCCGCGCCGCCACCGTGCACGCCCGTACCGCTGCACGCCCCCCCGTGCCGCCGCCGTGCATATGCATCCCCCCGCACCGCCGCCATGCACGCCG
Organism: Charina bottae; assembly: GCA_023362775.1. Classification (NCBI taxonomy): domain Eukaryota; kingdom Metazoa; phylum Chordata; class Lepidosauria; order Squamata; family Charinaidae; genus Charina; species Charina bottae. The sequence continues at coordinate 224,139 of JALMGJ010000028.1, read as the reverse complement.
CCGCCGCCACCACTGGTGTGTCACCAGCGGCGGCACTTTGGAAAGCCCTGCTTTGGAGGGATGCCGCTTTCGCTGACGTTTTCTTGGCAGACTATAGAGCGGGGTGGTTTGCCATTGCCTTCCCCAGTCGTGATTACCTTTCCCCCAGCAAGCTGGGTACTCATTTTACCAACCTTGGAAGGATGGAAAGCTGAGTCAACCTGAGCCAGCTACCTGAGAAACCAACTTCCACTGGGATTGAACTCAGGTTGTGGGGGGAGTTTTGGTTGCAGTACTGCCGCCTACCACTCTGCGCCACACGAGATGTCACATTACATTGTTGTTTTATATCCTTTTGCCTATTTTTCTCAGAAAAATTTCATGACAATGCCCTTTTTCTTTCTTCCCAAGGATTAGATTAAGAGACACCCCAATTTTTAAATATCTAACATGCTTAATAAACATGGTAGAAATCAGGTTTTTTAAAAAAATCTGCACAAATATCCTATACCAAGGGTCAGAAACTGCGGCTCGCGAGCCACATGCGGCTCTTTGGCCCCTTGAGTGTGGCTCTTCCGCAGCTGAACTCACCCCCGCCCCTTCCACGCGATTGGATCCTGCCTCCAAATTCTTACGCTCTTACGCGCTCTTGCTCTCCAAGGCCGGGGCCACCCGCAGCCGCCCACACCTTGCGCACAGCCCGCGGGGCTCTCTGCCGCTCCCTTTGACGGAGGAGGGACCGGCGTGCCTTGGGAGCTGCTGCTGCTGCCGGCATGTCTGGGCGAGGCGCGCGGGCGGAGCTGCCCGCCTGGCACTCGGGCGCTCCGGCTGGGGTGCAGCAGGACGGGAGTGTCGCTGGCGGCCCGTGAGGACCGGCCAGGGAAGGCACGTGGGCGGAGCTGCCCGCCTGGCACTCGGGCGCTCCGGCTGGGGTGCAGCAGGACGGGAGCGTCGCCGGCGGCCCGCGAGGACCGGCCATGGAAGGTGAGCGAGGGCCGGGGCGGCCGGCCAAGCGGCAGCGCAGCGCAGCCCTGTATCTTACCCTTCCACGCGATTGGCTCCCGCCCGCAAACCCCGCCCCCTTCCACGCGATTGGCCCCCGCCCACAAACCCCGCCCCCTTCCACACGATTGCCCCCCGCCCTCAAACCCCGCCCCCTGGCCCTCGAGCATGTCAAAATGTCCTTGAGCATGTCAAAATGGCTCCTGGCATAAAAAAGTTTGCCGACCCCTGTGGACCTATACAGTACTTCTTTCTTCAGAAAGATTCCAGACTTCCCCAGGAAATTATCTATTCCTGATTGAAAATGATCAAACCACAGCAGCTACTCAGTGACCAACTACAAGAGCAACCACTGTGGTTTCCCTGGTAGATGGGAGCCTTGGACCATTTGTCTATGCCAGTGTTTCTCAACCTTGGCAACTTTCAGATGTGTAGACTTCAACTCCCAGAATTCCCCAGCCAGCCTTGCTGACTGGGGAATTCTGGGAGTTGAAGTCCACACATCTGAAAGTTGCTAAGGTTGAGAATCACTGGTCTATACCTTCCCTTTAGCAGCATAGTGCAGTTCCCACTACTGTGGTCTATGGAGAAGCTCCCTGACCCCTCCAAAACTTCTGAGAGGTGTAATCTTACTATATTTAAATGCAACTGATATTGAATTCACATTTTTTTGTGAATTTTGTCCCATCCTCTTCTTTTCCTGGCCCCACTTGAAATGATGGCCTGGAATGGAATCCTGCCTGTGGCTCTCAGCAAAGAAAAATGGCATATTCCTCCCTTACAAAAGATTAAGGATACATGTTAGTAATTAGCAGGAATATGCCTTTAAACAGGAAATCTGTTTTCAGGTGATAGAAAATAGTCTTAAGATGTAGTAATTCTACTATATGTGAATTCAGTATTCTCCAAGACATGCTTTAAAAAAAAGGAAAAGAAAAGGCATCTATCGTATTCTAGGTAGTTTATTAGCACAGAGAGATTTAATCTTTACAGCCTTTTTCTTTCATCATTCTTGCACTAAGTTAGTCACTTATGTAACTCATTGAATTCACATCATGTCCATGCTGTTACTCAGTTTTGAATATATACTAGACAACCCATGACCCATTGGGTCATAGTTTCAGAGATATTTCCTTTCCTAAACAGAGAAACAGAATGACCACAGGTGGGCAAAAAAGCATTGGGAGCAGGAGTGGCTTCCGATTTGCTGCCAGCTTCCCCATTGAGTTTCCTTGTGGGAAGCTGGCAGGGAGCATTGGAAATCTGCCTGCCTGCCTGCCTGCCCCTTCTTTCCTCCCTCCCTCCATTCCACCCTTCCCTCCCTCCCCTGTGCACCCTCCCCCAGTCCTTCTGCATGCATGCCACGCTGACCACTTATGCACCCCCATGCACCTTCCCTGACCCGGCAGCAGCCACTTACCTGCCTGCTGGCTGTGGACTTTCAACTTCCTGCCAGCTTCCCCACTTGATTTTGCTTGTGGGAAGCTGTCAGGGAGCGTTGGAAATGACAACCACATGACTGCAGCTGACAGTGGCAGCACGGTGGCACTGAAGCGGCCACAACTTTGCCAAATTCTGGGATGGGATTTTGGATGCATTCTGTAAGTTAGCCCATTTGAGGTACCCTGGTTGAAAAATTGTTGCCCTATGATGCATCATTTCACCCAACTGAAGGTTACAGATGGTCACGAGAGTTCTAGTCGTATATAGAAGATGTACACGTTCGAAGTTCAACAGAAAACAGAAAATGATGCCTTCTTCAATAGCTGTTTTAGCTCCTTTGTTTTTGTTCCACTAAAACAAAACATTTATGACTACATGATTTTGACTAGGCCAAAAGGAACATTATATGAAAACTTAGTTGAATGGTTATTGTCCGCCAGTGTCAATTGAATACGCCTTTAAAAATCCCTACAGCAGGAGCAGAGAAGTGTTTTGTTTTGTTTTCCTCCTGCAGGATGCATGTTTTTTAAAAAGTTGGACAGGCTAAGACTGCAGTGACACAGCAGTGACACAGTGACGTTACCAACTGCGTGAGTTGGAGATTCTTGCTCTCTGAAGCTTAAAGGCGGCTTATTTTTGTTGAGTTTTTGTTTCTCTCCTGAGAAATAGTAAGAAACAGCACTGCTGGGTTTTTTGCAGTTTGCAGCTATAACGTTTTTGGGGAGTGTAGGAGCTTTGGGCCACATGCAGCTCGCTGCCTGTCCACCTCCGCCTTAGAGCAAGCACCTAACCTTTACCAGTCAAGTGTCTATGTTTCAAACCAACCAGAGCCACAGCACTGTCTGTTTGTATAATAAAATTGATCAGAGAACGTGCTTTTATACACATTACTTTCTTGAGACTGATTTGCACATCATGCCAAGCCAAAAATAAATTACATTATAGAGGAGTATTATATGTGAACCAGGCCATCAAAGAAGCTACCACGTAAACTTTAGGAAGGAACCCAATAGAGATAGAAAATTGCCAGGCATTCTTTCCTTGTTTCTCCAACCCCCAATTTTATTCAAGACATTCTACAATTCAAACACACACACACACACACACACACACACACACACACACACACTGACTCCAGGGCATCTTTGATTTTTGTCAAATTTCAAGAAGTACTACTTGCAAAATAAACAAATTCTTACTGTAATGTCATAAGGATAGATGAAGCAAACTGCACTCTCTGTGGACCACTACAGTCTGTTTCTTTTATTTTAATGGAATTCTTCAGCAGCACAGATACTGCAGCAAATGTTAACAGAATTCAGTTGACCTACATTATACTGCTGATCGTTTCAGATGATTCTACAAACTCAGCCACATTTTGCCTGTATCAGACACTTGCAAGATTCTATGCAGACTGAAATACTTGCTTTAAAGCCAAAATCAATTCCAACCTCAGTAAATTTGTTTCAGTATTTGCAAAGAACATATTTTAACAATACTTCAAATGAGATTAGATCCATTTAGGTTTTCCCAATTGATATAGATGAAAATGACAAAATCATCAGCATGCCATTAAAAGAACACTTACAGCTTTCTTAGACCAACTTTGCCAAGCAGTAAATTGGGAGAAAACCATCCAAAACTATAAATCACATGTAGTATCACAGATATCACAATATTCATATCTGTGGCTTTACAATGTTTATCCATGTGAAAAAAAAACAGATGCAATTTCAGTATGTAAAGGTTAGCATGACCATTGCAGATAGCTATGATCCTTGCTACATGGGTAGCCTTCCTGCACATTTTTGAAGATTATATTCCTTTGATGGTGGCACAGAATTTAGAATTTGCCACACATACAGCTTCATTGATTGACATGCTCTATAACAAAGCTAACAGGAAGTTTTTCATATTTATGGAGTTGTCAGGGGTTGCACATACATACTGTAATTAAAATATGTATTTTACCCTAAATCAAGGGTGGGAGATCTGTAGCTCTCCAGGTAGTGCTGAACTAGGATTTCCATCATCCTTTACCATAAGCTGTTTGGTGATGTGGTTGCTGGCAACAGTGGTCCAGTGATATCTGGAGGGCTGCAGTTTCCTCACTCTTTGATGCCCAAAACTATGTTCAAGCCATGCGGCTTTTATTGTCCTCACAAAGGAAACCAAAGGGAAAGTAGCTATGACATCCTGAACAAAAACCATCTGGGGACAAAGGTTAGATACCCACTGTCATATAGCATTTGAGGATGCGGGCATCTTTCAACATGGAAACTCTGGTATAAAAACCATAGTTAACACAGCTCTGCTGCAAAGCAGAGGGGGCCATTTCCAGGGCAGAAGATGAATCCGTGCACTTACCATCTATGCTTCTCAATCTTTACACTTCAAGGAGAACAAGGAAGAAAAGATGCTCCTGCATTTAATCTTTTGCAAGTTATCCTCCCATCCCCTAGTTTCCCAAACAGTGCTGCCAAATATTTGCATGAATGTTAAGTTACAGAATTAACAGGTAAAGGCTCTTCAGAAGAGATTCAGATGCTATGATGTCATGTTGGACAAAACAGATGTATATATTAGACAAAATATATGACTTTGCATTTATTTACTTACAAACGTGTATGCCACCTATTCACCAGACTGTTCTTTATTCTTTATTGCTTTTTATATTAATATTAAATGAAGAGCTTATTGCTCACTCTTTTTAGTAAATGTATAACAGAGGAACATTGTGATCTTTGGGGAGAAAAAAAAGGTTTCCAAAGCCCAAACTTTTTCCATTTTTTAATTTAATAATTAGCTGCATGTGTTTAAAAATGCCTATAATTTTTAGTGGTTCACAACTTGTGAGTTACGGTCTGTGATACAGGCACCAAAACTAAAAAATAATGATATTTAAAGAGGCAAAATCTCATGAGTTTTTTATTTTTTAAAATTTGGGGGTCCCACAGATATCACTGGGAGCATGCATGCCATGGCACTTATAATTACAGCGTTGCCTACTCAGCAAACATTGTGTTCCACAAAAAAAAATTGATATTTAGTAGTTTGCATGAAGGTAATGGTTGAAAAATGCTAATATTTAGTATTGCTTTACTACCGTAAGTTTTAAAATATGAACATTTGTAGAACAAGTAAAGAATGCAGTAATTGAGGAAAGACGTCAATTCAATATACTAGAAAGAATCTGATTTGTTTTAAAACGTATATTAAGAAGGGGCAGCACTTCAGCCCTGTATTGTGGAAATCCACAACTAGCAGCAGTTCAAAATTATTCAACTGTGAAGGAAATATAGTAATTTTAGTATTCTAAGACTACGCTCTGACCTTGAAAACAGGCAGAAAGTTAAGAGATAGGTTGATTAAATACTATAAATTAGTACTGCGTAATCAGGATTACATACTCTTAAAAAAACTAGAGATTCATTTATCATTAGAAATTCTGCTCAGCCTCTGCCCCATCACCAAAATTTCACCAAATACTGCAAATATATTGAAGGCTGCTGATCATAACTGTATCTGTGTGTGTTCTAAAAAAGTTGATTTTGAAGATTCAAAATTCATTAAACAAACCAAGTAATTGATATAACAATACTGTGATATTTAAAAACATTATTAAATTAAGTGTGACTCCTGGTGGCTCCATGACCACATAGCTTTCTTGGTAACAGTATGATAGTGGTTTGCAGTTGTCTTCTTCTACTACTTTTTCCAACTTCCCAGACTAGCTTATAGTCTTGGGATTTCTTGGTGGCCTGCCACGCAAATATTAACAAGGTCATTTTTCAGGATTGGCTAAGTGCTGCCACCTGCTGGGCCTTAAAAGAGATTCTTCTAATGATTTTTTCCTAATGCAGGGCTTTCTATTATAGAATCTTCAAAAATGTTATATTAAAAATGCTACTATGCATTTATTTATAAATGACAAAAGTGTCAATTATGCAGATAATTCTATTTCAACTATTACTTCAACAATATCTGAGTATCCGTAAATAGAGTTAAATAAGGAGTCATAGGATAAGAGAACAGCTTAGGTTAATAGCTGGTTAAAGAGAAATAAATGGACAGTTCTCACATAGGAGATGTGAGAAGGAGGGACTCCTCCAAAATCTATTTATTGGAATTTTGCTTTTTAAACTAATGGATGCACATTTTACAATTTCCCATCAATTCCATATTTCTCATTCTTAATGAATAAACAGTGTACTTCTGAAGGACACAATTACTTCAACAAATGAGAATACTTTCCCCAAATTTCACATATTTATCCTTTTGGAATTGGGTTTTTTCCTAAAGTAATCATTCCAGAGAGTTTTTCTCCAGTGGTTTCATTTTACTTTATAATATAAGCTGTGACAGAAAAACTGAGCCTACAGGAGCCCCACTGAACATTTTCTCCATTTCATTTTCACTTTAAAATGAAATATATGGTAAGAGTAAGTAAGGTACCATCACACAAATTCTATAAAATTGTAATTTATTCCCCACCCAAATATCCAGGATATTCCTTCAATAGTAAATTAACAAAATTATGTTCATTTGAGGAGAAAGGTAAGACAATCATACCACCAGATTACACCAATGGAAAAACTAGAAGTCCTGTTTAATTGGATAGTGCAAGTTAACAGCATGTTGCTGGTAATGACAACACTTTCATTTGTTTAGAAAAGTTTTACATCAATTTGCAGCAAGAAAAACTTTGGAAAGATGCTGTCCAAAATGGCCCACACATATTTACAAACCCCAGGGTGCACAGAAAAACAAGATATTATTCAAAATAAAAACAAACAGAATTTAAGAAAATATAGGTTTCCTATTTCCACCCCACAGGAGTCACAACTGCAGACTGAATGCTGTTTTCAAGTCTTCAGAGTTCATCTTTTTCCCGCAATAAGGTGTACCTATGTCCACTAGGTGCTAGCTTCTGGAATGAACTCTCTGGTGGGCTGCTTACTATGTCCTGGAGTGGCTGAAAAGGACAAAAGAATCTTCTAGAACAAGTGATAAACATGAAAGGTCAAAGAGTCAGACACAGCACCAATTAACTGTGGTACCAAAAATAAAATTGTTGCTAAGTGTGAGCAAGTCCAGCAAATTCTTGCCTTGGGCAAGCCACCTTCTCTGATGCTTCCTCCATTATCTGCAACATACAACATCAGGATAGCAGGTTGCTGAAAGAGTTTCAGAGAAGGTACGTGTATTCCGTTTAAACACAAAAGAAGCCCCATCTTTACAAATGACCTCTTCTGTACTTAAAAAAAAATCTTCCTGAATTTGTTCTGAAACAAGGGTACCACCATTCCTATTCTGAACAGACAAAACTTGACAATGGAACACTCAAACTTACTATACAGTTAGTTCTGATTTGGTATAACAGGAAGCACAAAAATGGGTTAAATCCAGGGAGAGATAAAGATCACATGATCAAAAATTCACTTTTATGTTTTCATCTGACTCCTCCCATATTTTATATCTGATAACTCAGCTTGAAACAAGATAAATATAAGAGTTTTGCAGAAGAAAAAAACTATGTATAACAAATAAAGAAAAGAGATATTTCTGAGTAGTGTTGCAATGTGTGAATCTGAAGAGGACCAAGCAATTCGGTAGGCTTTAAATACCAACTGATAGAGGTGTACCAGCAAACAACCATCATAATCACTGAAGTGGGCTTGTGACAGCCCTGAGGACAGTGTCATATGGGACCACTTTATGGGAACCAAGTTATGCTGTCTGCATTCAGTGTAAGCCTTGGGTCAGGAGAGGCAAGAACACAAAAGGTCTTTCAATGTCAATGCTGCTGAAGAAACTGCCTAAGCATCATACACATCTTTGCAGTTAGCAGCAGCACCATTACACAAACCAAGTCACTGACTAGCAGCAAGGATCCAGGACATTTGAAATGGGAAAGGCAGGGTGGTCCAGAACTATTGATTCCATGTGCTGTCCCCCAGATTATGGTTTCAGATGACAGCACAGTAAAGGATGCCAGCTTCCATTTATTCTTTGAATTGTTTGCTCCCAAGTACAGAATCCTCTCAAGCACCATCTTAAACAAGATTTGCAAGATGGAAATGTTGGGATTACTGCAAGCAGCAAGATTTGACACCACCATGCAATTCTCCTTGGATATTTAGTTGGGTAAGCTATCTGCCACTATTGCTAGCAGCTATGCTGCTGCACCAGGATCCATGTATACCTGCACGCAGGACTTGGACTTGACCCATAAGGTAGATATAGTGCAAAAGTCTGATAATTAGTTATCAGGGCAGGCAAACCTGAAATGCAACTTCATAGTCAACAGACAGTAGCACTCAAATTTAAGCTGCTGCTTGAACAAAGCGGGGGCACGATACATCAGGAGTTAAACTGATTTGGAAGCTCTTTAGTTCCTAGTACTTGATTTTAATATCCTCTTGTAATAATAATAGTTCATTAAGTCTCCAACTATTCGATCTGGGAGTTCCTCTGTTTAGTCTTACAATTATTGGATTATGTTCCATGTAAGTAAGAGCTGCCACCTCCATGTCTATAAAGTTGATTAACAATGAACTAGAAATCCAACACATGCCTATCCTTGAATTAGTTTTATGAACTGAAGAGCAGCATATTCTCTCTTTCTGCAGGATGTTTATATCTCCACGCATCCAAGAGAGATAACAATGACATAAAAGTGCAGATTAAGTGCAAATTTCAATCCTACTCTTCAGAATTGCCTCATGGAACATAATGTCCTCTTGTTGGAGAGGACAGAACCAAAATAGGGCTTGGTTAATATTATCTTTTCTTTTTCCCAGTTGGTCTTTTACCATATTCACTGAGTGGATGGTATTCTGAATCTTTTTTCCCCTTCTTTTTATTTTGAATATTTATTTATTTTATTTTTATCCCGCCTTTATTATTTTTATAAAAAACTCAGGGCGGCGAACATACCTAATACTCCTTCCTCCTCCTATTTTCCCCACAACAACAACCCTGTGAGGTGAGTTGGGCTGAGAGTGTGTGAGTGGCCCAAGGTCACCAGGCCGGCTTTCATGCCTAAGGCGGGACTAGAACTCACAGACTCCTGGTTTCTAGCCTGTTGCCTTAACCACTAGACCAAACTGGCTCCTATACTGGAAGGAGCTTTTTGTTTCTTTAGGCATCCTTTGTCAATAGTAACTCATTCTGAGTTTTAGATTTTATGACACCACCTGTACAATTCCAAGCTAACTTTTCCTTCCCACTTCCATGTGTGCCCTTTTTGTTTTCAGATCTTCACTGAACATTTTGTGACCAACATGAGCTTCTTCTGCTGTTTTCCATTATTCCCATTAGCTTCTCCTGTCAGGGAATCCAATTTAACATTGCTCTGACTGTGGCTTGAATCATGTCAACTGGATTTCTATTTTCTTAGTGGAAACGTTTCACTCCTTATCCAAGGAGCTTCTTCAGTCTGAAGAGACTGAAGAAGCTCCTTGGATAAGGAGTGAAACGTTTCCACTAAGAAAATAGAAATCCAGTTGACATGATTCAAGCCACAGACTGTTCCACCTGGATGACTGAGAACCTTCATAGAAACATTGCTCTGAGTTTATTAAAATCCACCTTATTGTGAAGTCCAAGTGGATTCTAAACAGCTAGTTTGGCATACAGATGGTTATAAGCAGAAAAGGAAACTAGAGCAAAAGAATCACAAAAAAAAAATAAAAACACCCTTGTTTGCTTATTTCTTCAATTAATACCTTAGATTTCTACCAGCAAATCAAGGTTTGCTGGGCATTCAAGGTTACCCTGTACATTAAAAAAAAATTATCCCGCTTTTATTATTTTTATAAATAACTCAAGGCGGGGAACATCCCTAATACTCCTTCCTACCCCACAACAACAACCCTGTGAGGTGAGTTGGGCTGAGAGAGTGACTGGCCCAAAGTCACCCAGCTGGCTTTCGTGCCTAAGGCTTTCAGAATACAGTGCTGCTAGTATGAGTAAGCTCAGGTACAGATCTGTATGAAGCTGTATGACAAATCAAGTCTGGTGTTTGCTGGCACTCAATTGGACATGTTGTGATGGTTGCTATGGCTAGTGAGAATGGGTTTCCCGAGACCCTGTGTCAGTTCGGCTCCAAAGAAGTCCTTAGAGCCAGGTGGAAGAAAAGCAAAGTGGATACCTATTTGGAAGACATCTTGATGTTGTCTTAAAATAATGCTGCTAGCTTTTAACTGACTAGATATGGATTGCCAGGGCAGATTTTTGTTCTGCAAGCTCTGAATTTTCTTTCATTTTAGAACTATGACAAGCAATGAGGAGAAAGCAATAAAACAGAAGAAGGTCAATTGTTTTTAAACCTAAGTGGGGAGCTAGAAGCACATATTTGAGGAGAGAGAGATTTTGTTCTAGGCAAAAAGCAAGGAAGATCTGACAGGAATCAGCAGACACATGTATTTAAATAAATATGTTAGATACATGTACTGTATGCCTTTCCTCCATGAGTTCTAAATGACATACACAGCATTTCCTTCTCCAATTTTCCCCTACACCAACCCAGTGATGTAAAGAAATAGTGACTGGCTCAAAATCACACTGAATTGTATCATTAAGGATGGACTTGAAACAGTTCCCATAGTCCCCATCCAACACTTGAACACTAGACTGGCTCTCTTGGCCTATTGCTGGATGCTTCCTCACATCCTCAGGATGCTTCCCGATATTTTTTTGCCATGCTGATTATTACTCTTTTTAAACATCAAAGGAACATAAGATTTAACTACTTTGACTCAGGACTGAAATAATCTAAACATTTTGATTCTCTGCAAAGCTGCATGTTCAAATATTTCTAATTATAAGTGATTTACAACTAAGAGAAATTAAGGTTAAATACTCGGCTTCATTTTGAATATAGCAACAATTCAAGATGTTCTTATATTCATATGAAATAGCCATATTGACCAGGGTTATAGTGAAGATGGTGGGGTAAATCCAAATCTATAATCCATACTGAGACTATCATTTTATGAGGTCAACTGAAGGGTTCAAAATAATTGCAATTTTTCCCTGTTAAAAAAATCAAGGAAAAGGGGGGAAGGAGGTAAGATTGTGGCTGGAGGTATTGGAGAAATCTGCTGACATGAAAGTTAGGTCCTATCAGGAATCAAAGTGGCATTGGGTTACACCAAGAATTATTTCAAATCTTGCTGAGAAAAAAAGCAAGCAAATAACTCTTTGCACTTAATCATTAGGGGCTGAGCAATGCTTTGGACTTGAAGGCTAAAAGTGTTTAGAAGCCCTTGAAGTTGGTCACATAGCACCTGTCAGCAAATCCTCACAGAAGCTGCCCTCCACAGCTGCAAAGAGATCCTGCGGAAATAGGTGCTTGCTTTAGAGAGTTGCCAACAGGTGCTACAGGCATGCCCACCCATACTCCAAAGCACTGCACAGCTGTACTAACATTTCTTTCTGGGCTGCCCAATCTTATCCTGCTCTATTTTTTGAAATTTCTCCAGATTTCACTAGAGAAGTGGAATCTTAACCTTATTGGGACATTGCAAAATTCCGATCTTCACTTAATATAGATGTACTGGAATGCTTTCTTTCTTACCTGACCAGGTGCTACATCTGTTGGATCTGGACCATGATGAAACTCTCTGTGTAATTTCCCAGAGTGTAAATCTAGTACAAATTGCTTGAGTTTACCAGGAACACTGAAACAATATATCCACATTTTAAGTAACATTAAACAATGTATCTTAGATACCATAAGATCCAACTCAAAGTGGCATATAATAAAGATTAGGTATGGGAAAAAAAAGATCGAATGTTAATCAACAGTCAATTACCACTGTCATACAAAACTATAGTAGCAGGTACATACATAATTAAGCCGACAGTAGGCTCAATTACAATGATTGCAATAATAAAATACAGTATGTGTTAGGGCAGTGCTTTCTAAAGTGCCGCCGTTGGCGACACACCAACAGTGGCGGCGGGGGGGCGGCGCACGCGTGCACGGCGGCGGGGTGGGGGGCGCGGGCACGGTGGTGGCGGCAGCAGCCTCCGCTAAAATGCGGAAGCGCTGATGGTGCGCCGCCGCCGCCACCACCATGCACATCCCCGCTGCCGCTTCCGGGTTGTGTGGCGACACACCAGACTGTGTGTTGCGACACACTAAAGTGTCGCGACACACAGTTTGGAAAGCTGTGTGTTAGGGTATCAAGATAAAGAGTAATTCTAAGGATGATTTTCTTTACAAACTGTCAGGGAAATTAAGCCAACATTCTTTACATCTGAATATGGTTTTCAATTTAAAAGTTATTTAAAAGCAGGCAAAGTGGGGGAATAGTGTCCTTTACTTGGGGGCTATTCCATAGATTAAGTGGGGCATCTGAAAAGACTCCCTCTTTTGCTGCCATCCTTTTTGAAATAATGAACTCAGGGGGACTTTCAAGCAGATTCGTATCATCTTCTTCCTTTAAGAATATTTTAATCCCATTCTCTCCTCACCTGGGCTCCCATTTTATATATAATAATTTCTGTTTAATATTATAATTGTTTATTTTCCATTTTTGCAGTAATTAAACCACAAGGGGTTGAAGTTAGGTAGTGATTAGAAAAGCTAGCAATATTATCTCCTTAAAAATAGAAGGCAGCAGGCAATTGTCTCTACACTGAATTCAAAAGATTATCTCAAAATCTAAACAAAAGATTTTCACAAAACTTTAAAAAATGTGAATCTTACTTAGCTCATATTAACCATATTTCACACTTCCAATGTATTCTTAAAGTTAATAATGTAGGATCAGGAGCTGGAATACAGCTGGGAGGCAAACTACCCTAGTATCTCTTTTTTCTTTTTGTGATCCCCTGAAGGCACAGCAAGCATTTTGCCTCTTCATTAATTCCCATAGAGCTGAGCTGCCCAATAATTTCATCGCCTGCTACCTTCAACCCCCTGCTCACCACAATACAGCAGAGAACAGTAGGTGCCAAATGCACAGTTTACAAATACAAATGGCTGTCAGTAAGTTATATTGACAAAAATGCTTTTGAAAGCTTCTCTTGTGCTTAAGTAATTGCAGGCACCAGAAATGAACACTGAAAGGACATCAATTTAAATTTCTTCTGAGATAATCTACTTTTTCCACATACTAAAGACTATGTGAAGATAGAACTGGAACTACCAGAACTCGAAGAATAAAGAACTCAACTAGTACATTAAGTATAAAGAAACAGAGAAATTAACTAAAACAATCTATCACCAAACAGGTCCATAGACACCTTCTTTGGTGTGTGCAAGCCTCCCTGCCTCAGTGTGATCTTTTCAAACAATGTTAAATGGGAAATGGCATGCTCAAAGTTCAGCAGCAGCCTCCAGAAACATCTTTATTTTTAAAAATGTCTTCTCTAAAGCCTTGAAGCCATTCTTACAAAATAAATATGGTGGCTGGCTTCAACCTATTGCTTTGTTTGGAAATATGCCCAGAAAATTAACTATGAAGATGGAATAGTACAGATGAGATGGAGCACGTTTTGAGAGACTAAAGGTGGGGGATTGAGAGTGGCTGGAAGCAGCTTCAAGTGATTCTCTTCTGGTAAACTCAAGTTTCGTGACTGGGCAACCCTGATAGCCTTAGGTCATTTTCTAACCATAATTATCCTCATTCACTGGTATGTTCATTTGCAGATGAATGCAGAATTGTGTTCCACAATTAATGATTAAGATACTGAACATAGCTCTTATTTTTTGAAGTTATCTAAATAGGCAAGATCACAGAATGATCTTGCACAGCAAATCACATCCCAGAGACTGCTCCGTTTTGCAGCACAGTCAAGGAAAGTAAAAAGTAAAATGATTATCGGGTAACCACAACTATTACAACTGTGCCATAGAATCTACATGTGCTGTTCTAGATTGTTAAGTACCTTAATTGCCCTAACTGTACAAACTTTTTTTAAATTGTATATTTGGTCTTAGCATTAATCATGAGGGTTAATGATATTGTGCCACAGCCTATTCGGAGGGATTTCCATCATACACCTTAAGTCAGTAGGAAAATGTACAGTATGAATGTAGTAAGTAAAGTTTATTGTTGTAACCGCAGGTCATAACATAAATGTACAGTATGATAAACCCATTTATATGTGGCAGTTTCTCTCTTCTCTCCTCTAAATGTGTCCAAACATTCATTCATTCACTCACATGCTATTTTAAGGGAATCTATATTTACACTCAATAAATATATTTTGTTATTTTCCATTAAAAAAAACCTATTAGAATTTAAAGGACCACACTTTCAGAGTCTTCCTCAGCGCAGCTCCTTGTGTCCCCACTGTTGAGGAGCTGATGGAGCACAATGAAATGATGGATAGGGACATTAGAGATTACAGGAATGAGAAAGTTGCACAGCCCTTTTATATGCATAGAAATAATTTGAAAATACATGTCTATGTCTCAGGTATGTAATCTTTAGTTTTATATATGATAACCAAAACTTAAATAGGAGAAGCCTGAGGGTAGATACAATAGCAGTCTTCAGATACTTGAAGGGCTTAAGTACTGTAATCTACCCCAGGTCATATGGGAGAGCTGTCAAAGTTTGACCCAGGCTCTGGAGACTGTGATGGTCTAGATCAGACAAAAGCAGGATGAAACTGAATGAACGTAAGACAGAGTTGCTGTCTTTCACTGGGGTGATTTGATGTCTCCGGTGTTGACTCTTGATGGGACAGCGCACTCTTGAAAGAGCGGGTCCACAACTTGGTGAATCATCCTGGACTTACAGCTACTGCTAGACAGACAGGTAGGATGCCATGGCCAGAGGGGACTTTGTCCAGCTTTGGCTGGTGTGCCAGTTGTGGCCCTACCTGGAGCAAAAGGATCTTGACAGTAACTCATGTCCCCATCACATTTTGGACTACTGCAAAGGTCTATATGAGACCTGTATATGGGACTGCCTTTGAAGACCATGAGAAAACCATCCAAAATATGGTGGCACAATGCTCGCCAGCACATGGTGGCATAAGGACATAAGACCTTTGCTTCAGCTTCAGAGTGCAATTCAAAGTGCTGGTTTAACCTTTAAAGCACTACATCAGAGCTTTCCAAACTGTGTGTCGTGACACAAAAGTGTGTCGCCACACACAGCGTGGTGTGTTGCCACACCACCCGGAAGCGGCGGCGCGCACCGCCGCACGCCCCCCGCGCCGCCACCGTGCGGCGCGCCGCCGCATGCCCCCCCGTGCCGCCGCCGCTGGCATGTCGCCAGCGGAGGCGCTTTAAAAAGCCCTGCACTACATGATTAGGCACTGTGATATTGCAGGACTGCCTCTTTTAAGGTTGGAGGTGGAGTTCCCCAGGTCTCAACCCACCTGAAACATATGACCTAGAAGACCCTGTAGTGATTACACACTTCTATACAGTGGGAGGAATGGGGGCTCACAAGCACTGTTTTACCGTTGGTGTGCCTGCACTTTGGAACAGTCTCCCCCTAGGAATTTGATTTGCCCTTCAGTGCTAGTTTTCTGTAAGCTATTAAAAGTAAAGCTTTCAGAAAGTATTTGAGACATGAGTTGATACCATCAGTTACAGTGCTATGCATGTTAAAATTTGTTTCTATAGAAGAGAATATATGTAGCTCAGGGTTGAAAGGTGGAGTCCTTGGTGTTCTCTGAGCTTGGTTGTTTGCTTGCAGACGTTTTGTTACCCAACTAGGTAACATCTTCAGTGCTAGAAGGGAGTGGGGTTTGCTCTCTGTTTATATACAGTATAGCTTGCCCTGTCAGTGTTGGTGGGGGGTGTTGTTTTCTCCTTTTGTTTGTTTATTATGTTTTTCATTTTTTATTTTTAGCATTGATATTTTATTACTTTGTACTGATGGAGGTTGCTGAGAATCTCCTTCTTTACAGCAGAAATAAATCCAATAAATCGATAAATAACCCCATAAAACATAGTTTGGTGATCACTACCCACATTCACTCACTTCCTCTCCTTAAAATTTTTAAAAGAAGTAACAGGTGGCACAAGGATGATCTGAAGTGTTTTAAGTGCATTCAGTGGCTCTATCCCATTTCCCTGTCACCAAACCTCCCCCAAAACTTTACCCCGAGGAAATCTTTCTTTCTATGAAAAAATGTTCTCCAGACCTAATTTCTATGATACGACACAATACAAAAAGGTCTTTACCCTCTCCCATCCAAAATATTTTTCCCTTCTTTCAAACTCTATATAGCCAAGATAAAAGAAAACATGTACTCACGCCAAATCATTGAAGTCTGAAAAAACATACATATGTCTAAAACTATCAATAGCAATAACAGGACAATCTGTTGGACTCTTCTGAATGTGGAGCAGTGGATGTCTGAACTTGTCGCAATCAGCATGTAAAAAGTTTATTGTACCTTGAAATTCAGAAACAGATTTTAGGATTTTTAGAGAATATAAAATATGAACCACCAGGTAAATCACCACATTATATGTAACTACTGGTTTGGGTAAAGCATTTTGAATGCACAAAAAGTATTGATAACATCATTTTGTGCTAACATCAGTAGGTTAATATATAAAACATGATGCCTTGGAAAAAAAGATTTAATCGTAGGGGTATAGATTGATTTGTGACTGAATCTTCAAAGAACTTTTAAAAAGTTAACAGATTGTAATGGCTGACTTTCCAATAAATATACACAAGAATAAGCCTTAATTTATTTCAATGGTAAAAGTATTAACCTGTCATATTATGGCAATAGGTAAACACAGCATCAATAATTATCTCTTTTGTGCACATACATACTTAACACAATTTTGCCAATTCAGCCTAAACACCTGATGCAAATTCAATTAATTATAAGACACAACACAACACCTACCCTTTTCACTTATTAACTGTCGTGCAACTTCCTGCTGGAACTTTTCTAAACTTTCTGTATCATCTTTCATGTGAAAGAGTATAAGGAAAGGAAGGCCCTCTTCTGTCAATTCCTATGTAGAAAGAAAAATAGTCATAGACTATCAGTTTTCTACTAGCTTTTAATTAACATATGGTTTCTAGCAGTGTACTCATACATTTTTAATGAGGAATTAAATTATGAGGGATAAGCCAGAAATTAGTACAATAACTAGATTAGAAACTTAAAGTAGTACTAACATACCTCACCAATTTAATTAGAAGTTTTTATACTCAACAACTCAAAAGAAATAGTAAACAATTAGTTCAAAATTCCTGACAGCATTGACCAAAATAATTCTACATATTTATTGATTACTATTAGCTCCCCCAAAGATATAAAATTATGTATCCTACTTGATATATAGATAGCTATCTCCAAATGCTTAGGGAATAAGAATACCACTCCCATACCCACTCTTAAATCCCTCCTCAAATGTCAAAAACTACCCCAAGTTGATGCCCCAAATTGTTACAGGCAGTCCTTGTTTACTGACTGCCTCGTTCAGTGACCACTCAGTGTCCTCAGTCATGTGATCACCCATGGGGGTGGTGGTTCAGGCACAGGAGAGATTGCCTACAGAAATTGCTTGGTCTTTTTCTCCCCCCCCCCTTACAGAGTGGAGTGATTGGAGAGGAAGGGATTACAAGAGAGTAAGCAGGAAACAATGGGGAATACATGGGGCTGTTTGCATAGTGCGTTTGTGGCTCCCAGCCCCAAGCACACTCAGGGCTTCCGGTGCCACTGCACTGCTTTTGATGTGTATTCCCTACTGTGTGCATGCTTATTCTCTTGTAATCCCTTCCTCTCCAATGAATGTAAATACAAACATTAATTCCCTTCTTGTTAATTATCCCAGTGCTGGGGTGAGCATTCCAAAGGGCGGGGGAGTGGTTAGGAGGCAAACAAAAGCTGAAGGTGTGAATCTGATTACTCTTGTCAGTTTCAAGCTGGCTATCCCAGCACCAAGGTGAGCATTCCAAAGGGAAGGGAGTGGGGAAAAGAACAGCACAGTCACGATTACGTGATTTTCCACTTAGCGACCACTTCACTTAATGACAGAGTTTCCAGTCCCAATTGTGGTCACTACGCAAGGACTACCAGTATTTGCTTCCCACTCCCACCTTCAACTTCTCCCTGCGAAAACCAAAAATGTAGGGCATGCTTCCTTTAACGCTGTTATCTCCTCAGCCAGTGGCCTCCTGCAGTACTCTGGAGAGGCAGCTGGTTTCCCAGCTGTAACTCAGCATGTCAGTTTCATATGAAGAAGTTGAACAATAAATATATCCAGAGTAAATTAAAAGTATGAAATAAAACATAATTTAGTTCTTAGGTAAAAGATACTGTTTTTTAAAAAAAAATCGGCTGTAAATCCTTAACTGAGTATTCAAATGTAAAAAAAAATGAAATGATAAAAATACTAGGGTTGCTGATATAGGAAGACTTACACCTTAAGAATAAAATTTGCCAAGAAAAATGTGCATTGAGAAACATTTGTTTAAATAAAAGAGGAACACAGAATATCAGATGCAGTTGCACAGCATTACACAAATGTAGTATGTTTTTTAAATCTGAAATTCTGAAAAATGCTCAAAAATTAATCATAACTGGCTGGCATCTTTTATATTGCAGAAAGCAAATAAAGAGCATTTATTTTTCAGCATTTACACTGCTGTTCAAACATGGCAAAAGCAGCCTTTCTATGTGTACGACTAATAAGCATCCACATTGGACTTCCAGATATAATAGACATCATCATCGTAATATTGCCCAATACTTTTATCTACCTAGTTGTATGAAGGAATTTTCTATTTTTAAGCTCACGTAATTTTTATTAGTTGACAATTTAGGCAGGAAATGAGAGTCTGGAAATATATAAGTACCGTATATAGTTGCGGATAAACTGAGAATTTTAGATTCCAAATTACACCCAAAAAATTGGGTTTGGCTTATCCGCAGATGGGCTTATCTGTGAATATATGCGGTAATACTTTTTTTAAAGTACCAGTATATACTTGCGGATATGCCAAACCAAAATACCATGAAAAATGTGCCACCTGTGGATAAGCCAATTGTGAATATTTAAAATGTAATCTGTTCTGGTAAACAACATTTATTGATACAAAATATGAAAACAAATGAAGTCCTTCAGAATATATTGAAAAAACATACAAACATTTTGAGGGTTGGTTTATCTGCAGGTGGCTCATTTTTTTGGTATTTTGGTTAAAAATTGGAGGGTTAGCTTATCCTCGGTTGGGCTTATCTGCAACTATATGCTGTAATCAGTTGTATTATAAAGTAATGAAAGGCATTTGACACCTAATTTTGGGCTAATTCTATTTCATTTCTAACCATTTATCCCTTTAAAAAAGGCCTGAATAACCAGATAGTCTTTACCTCTCCATTTTCAAATGTAATTTCGCGAACAAGAGGAACACATTTGTCCTGAGTCCATGCATAAGCCAAGTCAAAATTAGTCATAGAACCCAAGTAAACCATATCTGGAGCATTTTCCTGTTAAAACATGATTTTAAAATTATTCATAAATTAACACACAAGAAGAAGTGGTATAATTTAAGTGTAACTAAGAGGCCATATCACAAGGCACTGAATGGCATCCTTCAATAAACATCTAGCAGCAGCCGGTTGCAAAATGCTTCTCATACTCTGGCCAGCCACAGTCAACAGCACTATTTCAGTGGCTTGGAAACTCACAGCATCACTTAGTGTTAACACCTACATACTATAACAGGTGGGAGAAGGGCTTACCATGTCATGCTATTTAGAAACAAGTGCTCTGAAAAATTGGTTTCTTTAAATGATGCCAAATACAAATGCTTTTAAAACATCGATATTACATTAACACAGTGTTAATTCTTTGTTTTGCTTTGTTTTTTTAGTTCATGCTATAGAATTAAATACCCAAGTACAGGGGCTGGGATGTTAGTTATTGGAGCTGTGGCATGAGTATATGTGATAAGTGGGAATTTTACTGTGATCTTTATTTAGTTTCTTTTTGGTTTTGATGTTATGCTTTTATTTTGCTCACCACCAAGTGTTGGATAGATGGGTAGCCATATAAATTGGATAAATAAATAATACCAAGATACTTTTGAACAATGAGCCTTCTGATTCTTACTAAATCTGTTCAAGATTAAGTATAGGGTGGTTAGCTGGAAAATATAAATAATTAGGGAACAGAAGTAAATTGGCAGAGTATTTAGACAGCAGGCCATAGTCCTATTAATAGAGGCTTAATTCCTTTTCTTATGAAGTCCTCATGCTAAAATGCAAATTTCTAAAGGCCCCCAAAAGGAAGCTAGGGCTTCTCTTGTTTTTATTTGCAGAAGAAATGGATAGGGGACTTTCTGGATTAGGTTCTTAACTGTTAGCTAATTATCTGAGGGACTGAGACTGGTCTTTCTAGTTATGCCTAAGCATAAATAATTATCTGATTTGTATTCAAGAGATGTGAATTAATGCTTTTCCAAAGTTGGGCGCAAACACATCCTTTTACAATATTATCCTAATATTATCCTAAATCAGTTGGGCTAGAAATGTTTTGTTATTAAGGTGCTATTAAATTAAATGTTAAATTTTTTTGCAGGCATTGTTTACCGTGCAGACAGAGATGGTTCAATAGGCACTGTACACCTCAACTTTTAAAAAGCCTCTGACAAAGTCACTCACCAAAGGTATCTGAGGAAATTCAATAGTCATGTGTTCTCATGAACTGGAAACTGCTTAAAAAACAGGAAGTAGAAAGGAATGGATTCCCTTAGGATTTTGCAATGAGAGTGCATTTTAACTCATTTAAAAGCATCCTGGAATTGAAAGTGAGGAATCCAAATTTGCTGTAATGCAAACTTCTCAGGAAAGTCAAGTCAGGATTGCAAGGAGCAGTGTCTTTAAACCAATCTCTTCAGGACCAATAACAATAAGTATTAATTTATTGAACACATGTTTAAATTGTGGAATTTGCTCTCATCATAAGTGGCAATGGCTACCAATTTAAAAGCAGACTAAGACAAATCCATGAAGGATAGTGTTATCCATGGTGACTAGTCCTGACACCTATGTGCTACCGGACATCTGGAATCAGGTAGCATAGCTTAAATGCCAACTGCAAAGGAGCAATGCTGGAAACGTCCTACTGCTTTCCTCTCTTTATGACCTCCCTAATCTATCAGGGTAGACCATAGCTTTCCAAACTGTGTGTCGTGACACAATACTGTGTCGCCTCTGGGGCCCAGGTGTGTCACATCAAAACCCGGAAGCGCTGATGGAGCGCAGCCGTGCACACGGCAGTGGTAGCAGGCCATTAGCGTTTCCGGGTTTTCGCATGGCACACCAGGACACCGCTGCCGCTGCTGCAGCAGCACTTCCAGATTTTCTTGCGTGCCGCCGTTGGTGTGTCGCCACAGGAAAAGTTTGGAAAGCCCTGGGGTAGACAATGAATGACACAGAAGGTTAAAGTAGATGGCCCTTTGGGGTTTTTTGTTTTTTATGCTACAGTAAGGAACCATTGGCATATGTGATCAATTGTCCTTGCCGGGGAATGGAGACTTCGCAGAAGCTGTTGATAGTAAGAGAATAATTGGGCCATGCAAGTAACTTTAAAAACAAGGAATGTTTAACATTCAGCCTGTTAATGGCTAGAAAGGAGTTTATTGCTCCTCTCAGGAAGCACGGCATGCTGCAGACCATAAGTTCTAAGAATAAAGAAGTCAATGAAAAGATTATGATCAGGGAATTTACCGATGTTGTAGCTGACAGGGATGTGTAAAGTGCACCATTCAGGGAATAGAACATTTTGTTTCTTCTACAGATTGCACCAATATAGTTACTCTGGCAGTGGCCTGGTTGTTTTCCAGAAGTTAATCTTCAACACCAGAAGCATTTATGGTGTTCCAGATATACATCATGCCCCCATACAGGTCTATTTCATCCAGAACACCACAAGCTGCTTCCAGTTTAGATGTTAAATTTAAAATTAAAAAAAAAACAACAGCTGACCCACTCCAGAAAAGCAGACTGGTGCCATCCAAAAAAAGAAACAAAATGTTCTAGAGTCCTCCAGAATGTTTCATTCCTCAGATTGCAGAAATGTATGTACGTAACAGTTGGAATGTATACACATAATGTCTGTAACCACATTGCAATTTCCTTGGGAGGGGGACTGTGTTGAGAACTTGTCATATTTATCTGCCAGCTGATGGATTTTATTGTCTTCCCAACATTTGTGTGTGTCTACCAATTAGAGCAGAGAGGGTTAGTTATATTTGCAAAGGCATCTGTTTTGTTTGTTTTGTTTGACTAGCTGACTCTTTGTATTTTAAAAATATTTGTATGCTTTTGTACTTCTGACTTTCTGGGAGAAACCTGCTTTTGGATCAACCTTCTTCTGCATAGAGTAACAGAGTAAGAGGAAATAACTTTTTGCAATTTCACATCATATAATTACTTTGATGAAAATGGTTTTGGTTTTGTTTCCAATCAAAGGGCTGGTCATAGTTTACTAGGGTTGAAGGCCCCAGGATTCAATCACAATGCCAGCCAACAAAGTCTGGGTAAGTGGAGGTAGAGTCATAGGGTAACTTGGCACTACACATCTTGTGAAAAAAATAATCCTTTGATGGGTAAGGGTAATCTATAACCTAGAGAGAAGTGAACATGTTGTGAGGAACATGACTATGGCCTAAATCAAAATATCAAAAATCTTTGGAAAGGTATAAACCTTTGGATCCTCAAAACACAATCCCTCATGCTGTGGTATCACAGCAAGAAGACTTCCCATACAGTGAGCGATTGAGGGATTTGTAATGTAGGGACTTCAAGTATAAGATGGAACAGAAACAAGATTTTCCCAGGTTTCACTTTCTGATGTAGAATCTACAACAGGACCTCTATCAGACAACTGAAATTGTAAATGCTAACTGTGCACACAGTTCCCATGGAGATGAAGACAAACTACATCTAGTGCCTCAAAGAAGTCCATAATCAGTACAGGGTTCAAACCTGTAGGAAATCTTCATTCCAAATAATCATTTGATTTTTCTTGGGCGTTATCCCTTTGGAATGAGATCTATCCTCTTGGTGTTAGATCTCTGTCTAATCATAGAGTCTGATGCTCCGAATCCAAGAAACGTTGATATCAGTTTTAAGTTCTAGGGACTACTCATCAGGACCAAAGATATCAGAACTCAGCTTACAGTGGAAAAAGCAAAAAAACAGACTTGTGAATTGATTTAGAGTGAAAGTGTAACATGCCATGTCCTGCTTTAGATAAACTGTCTGAGGCACTGACAATGACAATGGAGCTCAAGAAAAAGCAGAGCTGTTCAGTTTGGCAATGTTCTGGAAATGCTAGCAAGTATCCACTAAAAACAGATCTTCTCTATAAGCAGATAAGGCATAGAGCAGGGCTTTCCAAACTGTGTGTCGCGACCCAATACTGTGTCGCCTGGGGGTCCCAAGTGTGTCGCGTGACAACCCAGAAGCGCTGATGAAAATGCTCTCGGTTCCGGCAGGGAGGCGAAAATCGTGCGCACATGCTGCCGGGCCACTTCCCTGCTGCACAGCTGATCGGCGCAGGGGGGGCCGGAGTGGAAATTCTCCATGCCAATCAGCTGTGCGGCGGGAAGCGGCCTAGCAGTGTGCGTGGGCACGGCGAGACTTTTCGCCTCCCTGCCGGAACCGAGGTCATTTTCGGGGTCCCCAGAGCCTGCCCTGAAGGGGCAGTGGCAGCGGCGGTGGGCCATCAATGCTTCCGGGTTCTAGGACGCTGCTGCTGCCACGGCGACAACCCAGAAGCGCCACCACCGGCGCTTCCGGGTTTTTGCGCGCCGGCCGTTGGTGTGTCGCCAACGGCAAAAGTTTGGAAAGCCCTGGCATAGAGAATATCCATTATATGGGGAAGTTTATTGTCTTAATTGGTATATTAACAAAAGTAAGCCTTCATGGCCATATAGTACTCTAAAGTAAAAAAGAAAACAACTGAAAAATATATTTTAATAAAATAATAAAAATAAAAAATAATTAAAATATGTGGAAATGAAGTACAAAAATAGATTAGTAAAATCAAGAAAACACTTCAGTTAAGACTATTGCTGCACACTGTAGGAAAGGTTTTCCTTGTGATTCTTTGGGTAGAAGCAGAAACCCATGTGTATGAAGTACAGAGATCAAGAAGAAACATAAATAATCAATAATAAACAATTATTTGAGAGCTTAGGAAATGCTACCTGTCTGAGCATCTTAAACCTGTATTTCTATAAGAATGAAATCCAATTATTAGTATCATACATGCATAATTTTAAGGATTTGAGCTATTTTTAAACATTTCATCAAATTTAATAGGTAGGGGGGGAAATCAAACTTACCCCTGTTGGCTTATATATTATGTTGTCACCACTAAACCGTTCTGGTTTGGAAACAGACCTAAGGATTATAATAATTTTTTCTTACTATTCTAGGGTAGGAAACAAGAAAATAAATACTGGGATAGCAGCACATCATTAGTCATTGGCTTAAATCACACATCATACTAAACTATTATTTGTTTTAGCCATGATTTATTGGCTAAGGTAAAAACAAAAGTGTTCGGTTTTACTTGCTTTTTGTGTCCTGCCAAAGCCTATATTTATTCAAACAACACAGCCTGATTTGATTGTCATGCTAAGTCATGAGCAAATTAGCAAATAATAGTTTAAAACTGGTTTCCTGTCTGAAAACAGTTGCTTCTCAATTTCTCCAATAGTCTGCCTCAGACCATCCTAGGATGATTTTCCAAGGTTGAATGAGTATAAGGAGGATACAAATAAGGGTAATAGGGCTGCTCCTTTAAGGAAAGAATACTTTCAAGCCCAGATTTTGAAAACAATTTTTTTAAACAGCTTTCATACCATTGTTAAAGAAAGGATGCTAAAGAAAAATACTTTCTGGACTCATGTATTAATGCATAAGGATAAAAGTTAAACCTTCAATAACTAATATAATGTTATTTAACCTATCGCAATGAATTCTTATATTTAAAAATCTTACCCAAATGCAGCTAGGAAGACACAGTCATCGTGCAAAATATTTGCTACTCTTTCAAAGTTCCTGTAATTATCAGAGTCTTTTTGTTCAAAATATCCAATAATGTTTCTTTTACTGCGCTGTAACACATAAAACATACATAATGGCATTCTAACTCACCCTTAAAAGAAATTAACATTTTCATTAATCCTATAGTCCTTGAGACAGAAGAACAGATGATGCCAATTTGGTTCAAATGTAATATTAGCATAAAATCATAGTCCAGGATAGACTGGATATGTAGACCACTATAAAAAAGAAGCAGAGAATCTTGAAGGTGTTAATCTTCTTTATAATAGTTATTCTGCCCAGTTTGATTAAGAACCTATGTTTTCACCAAACTGAATTCTCTACATGTACTTGTGTAGACGTTATCACCTATCTCCATTCATGCGGAGCCCATGGTAGATTATAATAATTATTTTTTTAAACGTATACCCCTTTCCTTTAGGAAATCAAGGCAGCATATCTAGTACTCCATCTTTTAATTTCTCCACATAAGAGAGGAGGTAGGTTGGACTGAAAGGGAGTGATTGACTCAAAGTCACCCAGAGAGCTTGATCACTGATGGTAAACTTAAACTTGGCTTACCCCTGCCCTAGTCCAGTCCCTTATCCACTATGCCATGCTGGCTGTCCAGATCCAGGACTATAATATACTGGAAATTATAGTGCTCTGATTTATATGACTAATAAGTTCGTTTTCATGGCAATGTAGATCACATGACTAAAATTATCCTACAATATTTGCAATGTATCAAGAAAGCCATTAAAATTAACATATTAATTCTAAAAATATGGAGTATTACTATAACTATCTTCACTAAATGAGAAAATGGGTATAACTTGCTAAGTAGCAAACATACATTTTCCAATTTATATATGGCAATCAACAAACCACAATTACACACATATAAACTCACATCAAGAGAGTTAATTTCTTCCAAGCTTAGTACTTCTCTAATAGGGTTGCTTTTCTGCTGTCGGATATAATCTGCTATTGCTGCCACTGATCTCTGACCCCGATACTCTCTCTTCATCATCATTCCATTCCGGAACAACTTCAGGGTTGGGTATTTACTTATCCTATACCTTTGAGCTATGTCAGCTGAAAAACAATTACAAAGTATTTGAAAATATGCACGTTCAAGTGTACATAGTTTGCATTTTTTTACATTTAGTATATAGAGTTTAGTAGTGAATCAAAATTATATTTCCCATCTTTTAAGTAAGATAATGGCAGAAGTACGACTGAACAACAACAAAATTAAATTTTGTGCCTTTAACCCCACTTATTTACAGACTATCAGTCTATTATAACCTCAATTATTTTTTCTACAATGCATAATTTTTCTATTTGGTCACTTCAAAACTCAGATCCCAGTTTTTATATTTGTATTCTTGAACTATAAAAAAAAATATTGTTAATAAAACGCCCTAGTCAACTAAATACCTTCAGGCATTGATCCCAATACCAGAATAATAATGTGCTTTTTGCCAGTTGTAGAAAGACAAGAATTGTGCTCTAAAGTAGTGTACATGAAAGATGTTACTTGGATTTCCTCCCTGACGCATCAAAAATATTTTGGGACGTCAAGTGTCAAACAACAAGCGACGCTTGTTGTTTGCTTTGGATGAAGGAATGGATAACTTTGAAGAACAGGAAATTATTGCAACTTGAAGGTCATGAATTGAGATCTGGGTGGCACTCCTACTTGGGGTATGACAAAATTAAAGCTAATAAAGTTTTTAAGGGCTCAGCGGGTAAGACGCCAGGCTTGTTGATCGGAAGATCGCAAGTTCAGAGGTTCAAATCCCTAGCCCTGCATGCGGAGTGAGCTCCCGCACTCACCCCAGCTCTTGCCAACCTAGCAATTCGAAAGCATGCAAATGCAAGTAGATTAATAGGTACCACTTCGGTGGGAAGGTAACAGCGTTCCACGCGCATCATGCGGCCACATGACCGTGGAAGTGTCTTTGGACAATGCTGGCTCTTCAGCTAACAAACGGAGATGAGCACCGGCCCCTAGAGTCGGACACGGCTGCACAAATGTGCGGGGGGAACCTTTACCTTTAAAGATTTTAAAAATCATTTTGTTAGGAGTGCTATAATGAGGGGTCTGGAATAAATATAAAGTAAGATTGTCTCCTAATGTACCATTGTGGTTGTCACCTCATGAAGCATTTGTTAGAAGAGAGAATGTGGGGGAAACAAGCTGGTTAACTTATAAAGATCTGTTAAATTTTGAAGATGGTGAACCGAAGCTTAAAACAAGGGAATTGTTAGAGTTGGATGGCTTTACATGTCATTGGTTTACATATTTACAATTGTCAGAGTGTTTTAAAGTGGACAAAAAGAATTTTAGATTTGTTAATGAAACAACTCAATTTGAAATGGAACTTTGCATAAATGATGAACATGTTATTACAAAGATGTATAAAATGTTGCTACAGATGAATTTAGAAGATGAACAAGTTAAAGAATGTATGATTAAATGGGCTAAGAATTTTGGATATAATATTATGTTGGACCAATGGGAGAACATGTGGAACAAAGGTTTGAAATTTACTTTGAATTATAATTTAAAAGAGAACTTTTATAAAATGATGTATCGTTGGTATTTAACTCCTGATAAGTTGTCAAAAATGTATAAGGGAATAACGAATGTTTGTTGGAAATGTTCTCTTGGTGATGGAACTTTTTACCATCTTTGGTGGACTTGTGAAAAGGCTAAAAAAAATTGGGATCAAATATGTGCCAATATTCAAAAGATCCTTAAACTGGACTTACAAAAAAAACCCCAGAACTGTTCCTCTTAGGTTTGATGGAGAAACAGCTCGAGAAACAACATGGGACTTTGCTTTTATACATGATTACAGCAGCAAGAATTTTATATGCACAGAGATGGAAAGATCCACAAATACCTACAGTGGAAGAATGGATTATTAAATTAATGGAGTTGGCTCAAATGGCCAAACTAACAGCATTGATAAGAGAAAATACTGTTTCTGGATTTCTTTCTACTTGGCAACCACTTTTAGACTACTTGCTTGTGTCGCAAAAAATGAAATTTTGATTTTGGCGTTTAATGATTAAATGGTTTGATTTGATAGAAATGTTATTAAGGCTTAATTGTAAGAGATTATATTTGTAAATGTATTCATATCTGTACTGGAAAAGGTTGGAAGTCACTTTCTGTTTTCTTTTTCTCTCTGTTCTGCACCTCTATAGTTTTTCTTTTTTCTTTAGTTCTGTACTCTAGTTTTTCTATATCCTACATTTTGTATTTTAACTATATTCTGGAAAAAATAATAAAGTTCTTTATAAAAATATATATATTTTGGGACAACTGTACAAAAGTTAACCCCCACAGTCTTTTCCTTTATAAGACCACTGATAAGATATTAAGAAATAGAGTCAAAGATTTTACTTATTTTCCAATTCATGATGATAAAGTTCTTTGGATTAAAAAATCCTTTAGAACAGCCTTTTTTTGCCCATGGCCCACTTCTGATCTTGTTTTTCTCCTGTGGCCCCCTGTCCAAGTCCCATTACCAGATACAGATATGGGACAGTAACTGGTGTGTTTTCTGGTGTATTTGCAGTATAATACTCTTTGCTTTTCTGTGGTGCCCTCAGCATGTGCTGTGGCCCCCACTACATGTTTTT
Organism: Charina bottae; assembly: GCA_023362775.1. Taxonomy (NCBI): domain Eukaryota; kingdom Metazoa; phylum Chordata; class Lepidosauria; order Squamata; family Charinaidae; genus Charina; species Charina bottae. The sequence continues at coordinate 195,039 of JALMGJ010000028.1, read as the reverse complement.
CACCCATGCCCCCCTTGAAATATCCTATGGCCCCCGGTTGAGAACTGCTGCTTTAGAACATTGCTGAGTCAAAGTGCTGAGTCACTGAATGCAACCAAGAATGGCAATCTCATGCAACTGTTATAGGTGCTTTATTTATGGGTTTTCAGAAAGTTTGCTGCAGATCCTGCTAAGTAAGATTGTTTGGGCTAAATTAACACAAGGCAGTTAGATCCAAACTTAGCTGGTCTTAGAGCAAACCTACGGAAAAGAATGAGATTTGAGTTGGTTAAATCTGAAATCTTCATGTAAATGTATGTATCACATATATTTAGAAGCAATCAGCATTATCAGCATGACTAAATCGGAATCTAAGCCACAAATCTGAATTTAGTGATGGCCATTCACATAAGATATTTTGTTATACATTCCATGATTCATATCTAGGTAAAACCCTTGAATCAGATTTTCAAATATAGTTCATGGCAATTTCCAAACTGAAAGCAAAACTTGCCTTCATACTGTTAAGGAAGTTGCTGTTCATAATCCCACCTCAAACTGCATCTTGCATTATTTCAAATAAACACTGATCAAGGCAATTAATTATTTGATATTTTCACAAGACTTATGGAAGATCCTAAAACGCTATCAAATGATCAGCACGCAGTCAAAAGATAATAAGGAGAGTCTTCCATAACAATATAAAAAAATGCAAAAGCATTAAATGTTCATGTTTTAAATAATCCATAAATAAAAAGAGAACATTAAGTACTTTAATTAAACCATGATACAAGTACAGCCAACACAGAAGTACTAGAACATACATACATACATAGTTGGGAGTAAAGTAGCTGCTTTGGAAGACGATGGTCAGGCATTTGAACAACATGGCCGGTCCAGCGAAGTTGATGTTGGATGATCATTATTTCATTGCTGGTGGTTTTCGCTTCTTCTAATACGCTAACATTAGTCCGCCTATCTTCCCAAGTAATTTGCAGAATTTTTCGGAGGCAGCATTGATGGAATCTTTCAAGAAGTTGGAGGTGGCGTTTGTAGAAGGTCCATGTTTCACAGGCGTACAAAAGGGTTGGTAGTACAATGGCTTTGTAAACACGCATTTTGGTCTCCCTGCGAATGCCCTGATCCTCAAACACTCTACGCTTCATATCGTCTTCCAAAGCAGCTACTTTACTCCCAAGAATGGAAAATGGAATATTGGTGGACAGCAAGAGAGATTCAAAGATACTCTCAAAGCTAATTTAAAAAATGTAATATCAGCATTGAGAACTGGGAAGCCCTAACTCATGAGCGTTTCAATTGGAGGTCAGCCTTTATTAAAGGCGCTACGGACTTTGAAGAAGCATGAGTACAGGGCAAAAGGGAGAAATGAGCTAAGAGGAAGGCACGTCAAGCAAACCCTCATCGTGACTGTCTTCCACCCGTAAACCTATGCCTTCATTGTGGGAGGTTGTGCAGATCCAGAATTGGCCTTTACAGCCACTTACAGATCCACTGTTAAGAACAGAGCTTTCCAAACTGTTTGTCGCGACACAAAAGTGTGTCGCCACACACAGTCTGGTGTGTCGCCACACAACCCGGATCGCTGATCATCATCAGCGCTTCCGGGTTTTCCCACGGCGACACACCAACGGCGGTTGGTGTGTCGCCGCGGGAAAACTTTGGAAAGCCCTGGTTAAGAATTTACCCTTGGAAGACAATCTTACTCAGCTACGAGTGATCGCCAAGAAGACATACATACATACATAAACATAGAAGTGCAAATACAATGTTGTTACTGTTCTATTCAATATTTATTGTCATTCCAGTTTAAAAATCACTCCCTACGATTTTAGGCATTCCCTGCTAATTTCCTAATCACAGCTTCTTGTAAACATCTATGTGGGAATACTGAACATCTGTATGTGTATGTGCATGTATATATGTATGAATGACAGTGAGAGTGAAATGGTGAGCAGAACATGGGCGTTACCATGAGGATTCCCATTCTAAACTAGGGGCGCGGTAGCTCAGCAGGTTAAACCGCTGATGCTGTAGGACTGCCGATCAGTAGGTCAGCAGTTCGAATCTCCACGTGGCGAAGGTGAGCTCTCGCCACTTGCCCCAGCTCCTGTCAACCCAACAGTTCAAAAGCATATGCAAGTAGATAAATGGGTACCACCTTACGTGGGAGAATGTGCTGGCGTCCTGTCGGGGAGCCAGTTCCACCGGAGAAAAGATTGGAGGAAGACTGAATGCTGCCGGTGAGGACCGACCGACCCGGAAGTGACATCAACAGGACGTCAGCAGCCGGCTCAAGGCATCCTGGGAATTGTAGTCCAGAGCCTTAGAAGAGCCGGTTCCCTTACCCCCTCTCCTGGTGCACGGGTTAATTACACTTGGTGATATTGTAGAATGATAAAATGTATATAGATATGTATGTAAGCCGCCTAGAGTCCTCCGTTAGGGAGGGGATAGGCGGGGTATAAATACCACTATAAATAAATAAATAAATTGGACAGAGAGCATCCTCACCTGGATTACTGCTCCCATCCACTCAGATGGACAGGACCAATTGTTTTTGCTGTCCTTGGGAAACTTAGGAAGGAATACCCTCCCCCCAATTCAGGACTAATAGGCAAAAAAAAGAAGTTCCAGTAAGATAAGAATATTAAAGAAGAAAGCACTAACTGACACTTTCTTTTCTCTTCGATTGCTACTTTCTTTTCAGCAAGGAGCTCACCATCAAAAGGTATGGATACTTGGCAATCCTCTGTAGAAAAAGAAAAAATCCTTCTTGGATTTTCTTTTTCTACAGAAATAGGAACTACCTGAAGAATTCTTCTGCTGAAATACTGGAAAATGAACACATATTCAGTTTATATTATTTAACAAGTGATGAAACCAAGGACCATGTTATTATTTGATATATACATTAGATATAGATATAGATATATATTGTTCAAAGAAGTGTTGGTAGAAAAAGTATCCAATATGGTAATGCCTTTGTGTGGTGTAGGGCATTATGCTTAATTTCATAATAGGTGGCTATAAAAGACTGCACATCCTGTGGCCCAGGATACCCTACTGAAAAGAGTTGAAGAGGCAATCTCAAAATTCAGAGCCAGTTGGGTCTAGTGGTTAAGGTGCTGGGCTAGAAACCAGGAGTCTGTGAGTTCTAGTCCCGCCTTAGGCATGAAAGCCGTCTGGGTGACCTTGGGCCAGTCACTCTCTCCCAGCCCAACTCACCTCACAGGGTTGTTGTGGGGAAAATAGGAGGAGGAAGGAGTATTGGGTATGTTCGCCGCCTTGAGTTATTTATAAAAATAATAAAGGCGGGATAAAAAATAAATAAAATAAAAATCTGAATATTGAAAATCTTTTATTCTGGAAAAAATAAATTCTGACTACCCATTGGATATCCAGTTTACATCACTCTTTTCCCAATCTAGATAACAGACTGGAATAAAAAGAAGGGGAACACAGTTTGGTGTCATGGTTAAGGCACCAGACTAGAAACCGGGGGACTGGGAGTTCTAGTCCCACCTTAGGCATGAAGTCAACTGGATGTGTCTCACTATCAGGATCCCAAACTCAAGAAACCTTTCAGTCAGTTTATGCTAAAAAGGTTCATTTATTAAGGATCAGAATACATGAGGCAAAGGCAAAGCTTCGAATGGCCAAATTGGCGCGCATACTTTGAAATTAAGAACATCCCTCTGACATCATTTACTATCTAATTAAAAACAAACCAGTTCCCACTCCAGTCTGACCCCCCCCCCCCTTCAGAACACTTGTTAACAGTCCAGGTGTCTTATCAGAAAACAGCCAAGGCAGTTTGGATGGGATTGAGTTATTGTTGCAGAAATTGAAAGACTTTGGGTCGTTAGCAGGGTTCAAAGTGAACCTACAGAAAACAAAAGTTTTGACTAAGAATATGGATTACCATCAACAAGAGAAATTGAGAGAAATGACGGGATATTCTATGGAGAAAAAAGTAAAATATTTGGGAATATATTTAACATCTAAAAATGTCAAATTATTTCAGAATAATTATATTCCACTTTGGACAGATATTAAAAAAGATTTAGACCGATGGGAAAAATTGCAATTATTATTATTAGGTAGAATATCAGCGATTAAAATGAATATCTTACCACAAATCTTATACCTTTTTCAAACACTACCTATTTTGACATCAGAGGAACCATTTAAACAATGGCAGAGGGATATTTCCAAGTTTATCTGGCAAGGGAAAAAACCAAGAATAAAATATAAAGTTTTGCAAGATTTAAAAGAAAGAGGTGGCTTAGGTCTCCCGGACTTGAAATTATATCATGCAGCCTGTGGTTTGGTATGGCTTAAAGAATGGATTGTTTTGAAAAATGAAAAATTATTGAATTTGGAGGGTCATGAATTAAGATTTGGATGGCATGGATATTTATGGTATGACAAAGCTAAAGTTAATGTGGACTTTAAAAATCATTATATTAGAAGATCTTTGTTGAGAATTTGGAACAAATACAAGCCAACCTTATGTTATAAGAGACCCTTATGGATTTCTACGCAAGAAGCATTTCATAGAACAGAAGTAAGAAATAAGGATAAGTGGCTGACTTATAAGGACTTTTTAAAAAAAGAACAAGGGAATTATGTAACAAAATCAAAAGAAGAACTTGCTCAAGGAGGATATACTTTTCAATGGCTTTCCTATATGCAATTTATAGAGAAATTTAAATTAGACAAAAAAAATGGAATTTGAACAAACTAAATCGGAGTTTGAGATACAACTATGTGAAACAGATGAACACCTAATTGCTAAAACGTATAAATTATTGTTAAAAGGAGAAATGGTGGAGGAACAAGTTAAAGACTGCATGATTCAATGGGCAAAAAATATTGGACAAAATATACAAATGCAACAATGGGAAGATATGTGGAATAAAGGATTAAAATTCACTTTGTGTTACAATTTGAAGGAAAATTTTTATAAGATGATGTACAGGTGGTACATGACCCCACAAAAACTTGCCAAAATGTATGGGAATGTCTCCAACATATGTTGGAAATGTAAAAAACAAGAGGGGTCTTTTTACCACATGTGGTGGACATGTGAGGTGGCAAAGAAATTTTGGACTGAAATACATTCATTGATGCAAAATATATTACAAACAAGAATTCCATTTAAACCAGAAATATTTTTACTTGGATTATTAGATGTACAAACAGAGAAACATTTCATTAGAATTATACAATACATGATTACAGCAGCAAGACTTCTTTATGCACAAAATTGGAAAAATCAAACGTTACCAACAATACAAGAATGGATGTTAAAATTAATGGATATGTCAGAAAATGATAAATTGACATGTTTACTAAAAGAAAATTCAAATCGTTATTATCTTAAAGAGTGGAAACCGTTGATGGACTATTTGCAAAATGCAGGCGGAGCAAAGCTTGCATGGGGTTTTGATGATTAGATTAGATTATATAATAAAATATATTAGACAAGAAATGTATATGAAAATCATACCAAATGCTAGCATGTAAGAAAAATCTTTTTTATGTATTCCTATGACCATAGATCAGAAGTCGACTAATTTCTATATCTTTTTCTATTTCTTTTCTTTGCTTTTCTACACTTTTTTCTTTCTTTCTTTGATTTGTATTATGTATATTTTAAAATCTTAATAAAAAGTATATATATATAAAAAAAGAAAACAGCCAAGGCAGGAATGTCAAGGCAAGTGGTTCGTTGCGAGCAGCAAGGCTTTTGGCACAAAAGCAAACATGGGTCAAGTTCTTACAATACTTGACATGTGTACATATGAAACTATGACAGGCGAGCGGAGCTAAAGTGGAGGGAGACTGACATCCCGCCTCCCCGAAAAAAAGGCACAGTGAGGAGGGTCAGAGCATGACGATACTTAAAAGAGAAATAAAGAGAAAAGTTATTTAGGTTTATCAGGGTACTGATTATGAAAAGCACGGGTAAGATCAGGAGCACGAACATGGTGGCTGAAAACCCATTCAGAGTCACTCTTGGAAAAATGTTTCCAACGAACTAGGTATTGAAGGTGGCCACGGAATTTACAGTGGGGCAAAAAAGTATTTAGTCAGCCACCAATTGTGCAAGTTCTCCCACTTAAAAAGATGAGAGAGGCCTGTAATTGACATCATAGGTAGACCTCAACTATGAGAGACAAAATGAGAAAACAAATCCAGACAATCACATTGTCTGATTCGGAAAGAATTTATTTGCAAATTATGGTGGAAAATAAGTATTTGGTCACCTACAAACAAGCAAGTTTTCTGGCTCTCACAGACCTGTAACTTTTTCTTTAAGAGGCTCCTCTGTCCTCCACTCATTACCTGTAGTAATGGCACCTGTTTGAACTTGTTATCAGTATAAAAGACACCTGTCCACAACCTCAAACAGTCACACTCCAAACTCCACTATGGTGAAGACCAAAGAGCTGTCGAAGGACACCAGAAACAAAATTGTAGACCTGCACCAGGCTGGGAAGACTGAATCTGCAATAGGCAAGCAGCTTGGTGTGAAGAAATCAACTGTGGGAGCAATAATTAGAAAATGGAAGACATACAAGACCACTGATAATCTCCCTCAATCTGGGGCTCCACGCAAGATCTCACCCCGTGGGGTCAAAATGATCACAAGAACGGTGAGCAAAAATCCCAGAACCACACGGGGGGACCTAGTGAATGACCTGCAGAGAGCTGGGACCAACGTAACAAAGGCTACCATCAGTAACACACTACGCCTCCAGGGACTCAGATCCTGCAGTGCCAGACGTGTCCCCCTGCTTAAGCCAGTACATGTCCGGGCCCGTCTGAAGTTTGCTAGAGAGCATTTGGATGATCCAGAAGAGGATTGGGAGAATGTCATATGGTCAGATGAAACCAAAGTAGAACTGTTTGGTAGAAACACAACTCATCGTGTTTGGAGGAGAGAGAATGCTGAGTTGCATCCAAAGAACACCATACCTACTGTGAAGCATGGGGGTGGCAACATCATGCTTTGGGGCTGTTTCTCTGCAAAGGGACCAGGACGACTGTTCCGTGTACAGGAAAGAATGAATGGGGCCATGTATCGTGAGATTTTGAGCGCAAACCTCCTTCCATCAGCAAGGGCATTGAAGATGAAACGTGGCTGGGTCTTTCAGCATGACAATGATCCCAAACACACCGCCCGGGCAACGAAGGAGTGGCTTCGTAAGAAGCATTTCAAGGTCCTGGAGTGGCCTAGCCAGTCTCCAGATCTCAACCCCATAGAAAACCTTTGGAGGGAGTTGAAAGTCCGTGTTGCCCAGCGACAGCCCCAAAACATCACTGCTCTAGAGGAGATCTGCATGGAGGAATGGGCCAACATACCAGCAACAGTGTGTGCCAACCTTGTGAAGACTTACAGAAAACGTTTGACCTCTGTCATTGCCAACAAAGGATATATAACAAAGTATTGAGATGAACTTTTGATATTGACCAAATACTTATTTTCCACCATAATTTGCAAATAAATTCTTTCCGAATCAGACAATGTGATTGTCTGGATTTGTTTTCTCATTTTGTCTCTCATAGTTGAGGTCTACCTATGATGTCAATTACAGGCCTCTCTCATCTTTTTAAGTGGGAGAACTTGCACAATTGGTGGCTGACTAAATACTTTTTTGCCCCACTGTACGAGAATCCAGAATGGAGTGAATTTCAAAATGTTGATCACCGTCGAGGAGAAGAGGAGGGGGTGGCAGCAGTGGAGCTGGATGCCAGGTTTGGGATGGTTGGAATGGTTTGAGTAAACTGCAGTGGAAAACAGGATGAATATGTTGCATGTTTTTAGGCAATTGTAATTTCACGGTGACAGGGTTAATGACTTTGACAATAGGAAAAGGATCAACAAATTTAGGTGCCCATTTCTTTGAAGGTTGCATAAATTTGAGATGTTTGGTAGAAAGGTAGACCCGTTGGCCAACAGTGAGTTTCCACTCGGGAGCGCATTTGCAGTCAGCGAAGCACTTGTAGGACTTTTGGGCATCCCAAAGGGTTTGCAAGATAATGGGCCAGTTTTTTTGGATGTTAGTGATCCAGGTATCAGTTGATAGAGCAGGATCAGCAGGTTTAGACAGTTCAGGGAATTGTGGGAAGTCATGGCCGCAGATAACGTGAAACGGTGAAAAACCAGTGCTGTGATAGATGGAGTTATTGTACGCTAGTTCAGCAAAGGGTAGAAGATTGGCCCAGTCATCTTGTTGATAAGAGATGTAACAACAAAGATATTGTTCTAGAACAGAGTTCAGACGTTCAGAAGATCCGTCAGTCTGAGGGTAGAAGGTGGAGCTTAGCGCTTGGCTCCACCCCTATGAGTTTGAGGAAAGCCCCCCAGAATTTGGAGGTGAATTTTGAGCCGCGGTCCGAAATGACCCGAAGGGGGGGTCCGTGGTATTTGTAAATATGCTGAATAAACAAGTGAGCTAATTGTGGTGCAGTGGGTATGATAGCACATGGAATAAAATGGGCTTGTTTGGAAAATAAGTCAGTTACCACCCAAATGAGAGTTTTATTCTTGCTGGGAGGTAAATCTACAATGTAGTCCATGGCAATCTGCTCCCAAGGTTTGGTGGGAGTGGCTGCAGTTTTTAACAGTCCAGTAGGCTTGCCAATTTTACATTTAGCCATGGCACAGGTAGTGCATGAGGAAATATAGTAATTAACATCTTTGTGAAGTGATGGCCACCAAAACTGTCGGCGTATTAAATGGAAGGTCTTTACAAAACTGAAGTGGCCAGCGGGTTTGGCGTCATGACAGCGTTGGAGAATTTTAGCTCATAAAGGTGGAGGAACATAAATTTGAAAGCCACAATACCAAATTCTGTTTTGGTTAGTTAAACATGCTTTATTGTTAGTGAGCCATGTATCATTTTGCTGGGACGTGAGAATCTCCTGTTGCAAGTCAGGAGGCGGAGCAACTGAGGTGGCGTGTCTGGTAACAGCCACTAAGCCAGTTGAAGGGTAGAGACTGGGTTCTCCAGTTATAATAGATGGTGTAGGCGGAACATCTGTAGAGGAGGAGTTGGTGCTTTGAATTAGAGGAGCCAATCCCTGAGGAGGGGGAATGATGGAATCAACTACCTCCTCCCGAAGTCCGTTGTCCTGGGGTTGGCGGGAAAGAGCGTAAGCAAGAAAGTTTTTCCTGCCTTGTATATATTTCAGAGTGAAATTGAAGCGGGTAAAAAATTGTGCCCAGCCAACATGTTTAGGATTTAGTTTTCTGGGAGATTGAAGTGCTTTGAGGTTTTTGTGATCAGTCCATACCTCAAAGGGATGGGAAGAGCCCTCTAGGAGGTGGCACCAAGTGAGCACAGCGAAAGCTTCTTTTTCCCAGACATGCCAGTTGTGTTCAGTTTCAGTGAACTTACGGGAAATGTAAGCGCACAGTTGCCAAAGCCCCTGAACGCCCTTCTGAAGCAGTACACAACCAATTGCAACGTCTGAAGCGTCTACTTGGACAATGAAAGGTTGAGAAGGGTCGGAGTGTTTCAAAATAGGTTCTGCTGTAAATAATGCTTTTAAAGTATCGAATGCTTGTTGGCACTCGGGTGTCCATATGAGTACGGCACTGGGTTGTTTGGCTTTTTTGGGGTTTGCTTTCCCTTTGGTTTTTAATAAATCAGTCAGAGATAAGGCAACCTGGGCAAAATTGGGAATAAAATCGTGATAGAAATTCGCAAACCCTAATTTTGCGAACCCGAGAAAACTTTGGAGTTGCCGTCAGGTCTTGGGTGCCTGCCAAGCCAGTACGTCGCATACTTTTGATGGGTCCATTTCTATGCCTTTGTGAGAGATTCTGTAACCCAAATTGTCTAGTTGTTGTTTATGAAATTCACATTTGGAGAGTTTGGCATAGAGTTGGTTGTTTATCAGTCTTTGTAAGACCTCTCTCACCTGGTTGACATGTTCTTCCATGGTTTCAGTATAGATTAAAGTATCATCGAGGTACACAAGGACACCTTTATACAATAGGTTGTGGAAGATTTCATTGATTAGAGCCATAATACGTATGACAGGCAAGCGGAGCTAAAGTGGAGGGAGACTGACACTGGATGACCTTGGGCCAGTCACTTTCTCTCAGCCCAAGGAAGGAGGCAGTGGCAAACTACTTCCACAACTTTTGCTACGGAAACTATAGGGACTAGTCCAGACAGTTGCCAGGAGTCAACACTGACCCAAAGGCATGCACAGACACGCACACACACGCGCTCCATCCAATATCTATAATCTCCCTGCTCTAGAGTAACCCACAGACGCGTGAGTTCTTAGAAGCAAAAGAGTTTATTATAGCATACAGAAGTTAGCACGAACAAAGACTTGAATGGATGAAACAAGTAAAGCATGCACATTTAAACCTTCCGCCCCCCCCAAGGTTCCTGGATGGTGACACATGTACTTCGTGTCTTCCATGGTGCTCAGACATCCGCTTGCGAAGATGTGTAATCGTGGTCGTCAGTTAGGTGCGAACCGGTCTACTTCAAAGCCGGTGTCTCTTTCGAGTCAGTTGCAGCCTCCTGGAATGTGCATATCCGTCTAGCGCAGAGCTTTCCAAACTGCGTGGCGACACAAAAGTGTGTCGCCACACACAGCGTGGTGTGTCGCCACACCACCCGGAAGCGGCGGCACGCGCGTGCATGGCGGCCGCCATGCGCGCGCGCGCCGCCGCACACCCCCGTGCCGCCGCCGCGTGTGCCGCCACACGTCCCCCCGTGCCGCCGTGCACGCGCGTATCGCCGCTGCCGCCGCTGGGTATGTTGCCAGCTTTGGAAAGCCCTGGTCTAGCACCTTTGGCAGAGATCTGCCGATCTCTGACATGCTCCCGGTCCAAGATGCTCCCCCCACCCCCCTAGCTACGTTTGCTGCTGAACTAGTTAATTAAACAGTTTCATACATGTCCTGTGAGGAGAGAGCACAAAAGTATTTAAATACATTTCCTTGTTCAGGTGCCCGTTTCAATGAGGTTTGTCCGGGAACTCCCTATGAAAAGCTTTTACTAGTTTGGGAGCGTGTGTGTGTTTCGCGCTGACCCACTCCTTGTCTCCTATCGGCAGATGTTGCCACTTTACTAGGTAGTGCAACTGCCCCTTGTGCCATCTGGAGTCCAGAATCCTATCTATCTCAAAGTGTGGTTCTCCCTCTACCAGTATTGGAGCGGGTTCCTCTGGTTCCGGGTGCCATTGCTGTGAATTGTGGTGCTGTTTCAAGAAGCTAATGTGGAAAACTGGGTGTACCTTTCTTAGTGACTTTGGTAACTGCAGTTTCGCCGTTACTGGATTAATGATTTCAATAATTGGGAATGGACCTATGAATTTGGGTGCTAGCTTTCGTGAAGGTTGTGTGGCCCTCAGATTTTTTGTTGACAAGTACACCTTGTCCCCTACTCGCAGTTCCCACTCCCCCGCCCGTTTGCGGTCGGCATGTTTTTTATAACTTGCCTTGGCTTCCTGTAATGTTTTTACCATGATTGGCCAATTGCTTGTTATTTTTGCGATCCATTCATCCGCTTTCAATGGTTGCGCTAGTTCTGCGCTTTGGGTCATTGCCAATTCGGGGATGGCCACAAACTCCTGCCCTGTGGCTACTTTAAATGGCGAGAACCCAGTGCTTTGATGCAGCACGTTATTGTAAGCAACCTCTGCGAACGGCAACAGTTCAGCTCAGTCATTTTGTTGGTAATTAATGTAGCATCTAAGGTACTGCTCCAATGTGGCATTAAGACGTTCACTCGCCCCATCTGTGCACGGATGGAACGCACTATTGAGCCCCTGTTCCGATCCAATTAACTTCAAAAATGCCCGCCAAAACTTGCAAGTGAAACTGCTGCCGCGATCGCTGATTATGCGTTCCGGTGTTCCGTGAGCTCTATAGATGTGCTGAATGAACAACCTAGCTAGTTTTTGAGCATTCGGTATTCCCTTGCACGCAATGAAGTGTGCCTGTTTAGAAAATAAGTCTGTGACCACCCAAATGGCCGTGTTCTTTTTGCTCATCGGAAAATCCACTATAAAACCCATGGCAATTTGCTTCCATGGTTGTGTGGGGTTTGCTACTTCCTGCAATTTCCCTGTGGGTTTTCCCATTTTTCTTTTGGCGGTTGCGCACACTGGGCATGAGCGCACATAGGCTTTAATGTCTGTGCGCAACAATGGCCACCAGAATTTGCGCCGGATTAAGTGTAATGTTTTCACGAAACCGAAATGTCCTGCCGTTTTGTGATCGTGATGCATGCTCAAAACCTTTTGCCTTAAGGGCTCAGGGACATAGGCTTTGTTATCTTTCCACCCCACTCCATCATTCTCCACTAGGGTGTGTTTATTTTCCCCCCACCAGGCGTCTGTTAGTTGCCGCCTGCAGTTCGGCTGTCCACGGGTCGCTCTCAGCCGTGCGCTTCGCGCTGCTGCGGGTGATTGCCATATTGCCCTCCCCCCTTCCCTTCTGGTGCCAATGGGCTCTGAGCCTCCGCTGGCTGGGAAGAGATGAGCGACTCAATGACCTCCTCCATTTTGCCCTCATGTTGCGGCAGACGTGACAACGCGTCCGCCAAGTAGTTTTTCCCCCCAGGGAAGTACTTCAATGTGAAATTGAATCTACTGAAAAACTCTGCCCACCGGAGGTGTTTGGGATTTAGTTTTCTGGGGGATTTGAGAGCTTCCAGGTTTTTGTGGTCAGTCCACACTTGGAACGCCTCTGCTGCCCCTTCCAGGAGGTGTCGCCACGTGCTTAGGGCATGTTTGACAGCGAATACCTCTTTCTCCCAAATATGCCATCGTTTCTCCGTCTGATTAAATTTCCGGGAAATGTATGCACATGGTCTTAATTTCCCACTGTCATCTGCCTGCAGTAGTATGGCCACAACTGCGCTAATTGATGCGTCTGTGTGTATCACGAATGGTTTGTCTGCTTCTGGGTGTTTGAGGATGGGCTCCTTCGTGAACATCGCCTTTAGCTTATCAAAGGCTTCCTGGCATTCTTGTGTCCACACGAGTTTCGTGCTCGGTGGCGGGGCTTTTGCTTTTGCACCCTTGCTTTTCGTTTTCAGTAAGTCAGTCAGGGGCAACGCAATCTGCGCGAAATCCTGAATGAATTGCCTATAGAACCCCGCAAACCCGAGGAACGCTTGCAGCTGTCTGCGCGTTCGGGGGGGCTGCCAACCCAGGACCGCTTTGACTTTCTCAGGGTCCATCTCAATGCCCTCATGTGATATGCGATACCCCAGGAAGTCTAGTTGATCCTTGTGAAATTCACATTTCTCAAGTTTCACATACAGCTTCGCCTCAAGTAATTTCCCTAACACCCTCTTGACTAGTTCCATATGTTCCTCCAAATTTTCAGAAAAAATCAGTATGTCGTCCAAATATACAATTACCCCTTTGTACAGAAATTCATACAATACTTCATTTATGAACCTCATGAAAATTCCCGGTCCCCCTGCAATCCCAAACGGAAGCACTCAGTATTGAAAAGATCCCAGTGGGCAATTGAATGCAGTTTTCCACTCATCCCCCTCCCTTATGCGAACACGATAGTAAGCTTCCCTGACATCTAGTTTCGTGAAAATTTTCCCTTTAGATAGTTGGGCTAACATGTCTTTCAGCAGCGGGAGAGGGTACTGTCTCGTAACCGAAATTGCATTAAGACCCCTGTAGTCAGTGCAAAGCCGGAGGGACCCGTCTTTTTTCTTCCTGAACAATACCGGGGCTGCAAGGGGGAAGTTGGCTGGTTCAAACCCATGTGCCAAATTTTTATCTATGAATTTGCGCAATTCTTGTAGTTCTATTTGCGTCATGGCATACATCTTGGGCTTGGGAAAAGGTGCCCCTGGGATGAGGTCAATCGTTGCGTCTGACTGCCTGTGGGGGGGTTCTTGCTCACATTCCTTCTTGTCGAATACCTCCGCCACAGAAGGTATTCTTTTCTTCCTGAACAATACCGGGGCTGCAAGGGGGAAGTTGGCTGGTTCAAACCCATGTGCCAAATTTTTATCTATGAATTTGCGCAATTCTTGTAGTTCTATTTGCGTCATGGCATACATCTTGGGCTTGGGAAAAGGTGCCCCTGGGATGAGGTCAATCGTTGCGTCTGACTGCCTGTGGGGGGGTTCTTGCTCACATTCCTTCTTGTCGAATACCTCCGCCACAGGAGGTATTCTTTTCTTCCTGAACAATACCGGGGCTGCAAGGGGGAAGTTGGCTGGTTCAAACCCATGTGCCAAATTTTTATCTATGAATTTGCGCAATTCTTGTAGTTCTATTTGCGTCATGGCATACATCTTGGGCTTGGGAAAAGGTGCCCCTGGGATGAGGTCAATCGTTGCGTCTGACTGCCTGTGGGGGGGTTCTTGCTCACATATCTTCTTGTCGAATACCTCCGCCACAGGGAGGTATTTCTTCGGTATTGTATCTGTGAGTGTGCCACCCCCTTGGTCCTGCTCCCCCTCCTCAAGCTCCGTCCCGGTTGCCCCCAGCTCAAGGCTGTTAGGTGTGCTATCACTGTCCATCTCAAGATAAGTCCCGTCCATAAAGTCCAATTCGCCCGAAACCCAATCCACCTTGGGGTTTCTTGCCCTCAGCCATTTCAGTCCTAACACGATGGGTTGTGTTGCAATGGGAGCCACTAGGAAGCACAAAGTCTCTACATGGGTCCCCATAGTCATTTGTGACTATGACTACTTCAGTGTAAAACTCCACTGCCCCCCCCATCAGTTCTGACTCGTCCAATTGACAGAATGTGATGGGGATATTTAGCCTAAAAAGGGTTAGCCCCATCTTGTCAGCTACGTTTGGGTGCATCAGGTTTCTAGAGCAACCCGAGTCCAGCATTGCAACTCCCACATATTTTTTTCTCCCACCCAAAGTCCTCAACTGTACCTTTAGGTGCATTGTCGGGTTGTTGCGACCACTTCCGTTGCGCCCCTTTGTGGAGGTCTGTCCTGTGGCGCTCATTAGAACAGACCTGCCTCGTTTCCCGCTGGCTGGAATTCGGAGTCAGAGTCATCGCTGTCATCTTCCAGGTCCGGATCCTGCCATGGGTTCACCATTGCCGCTGCCGCTCCTTTGCCTTTGTTGGGTGTCGCTTTGTGGTTGCTCCCATCAGCTGACTTTTTCGTCGGGGTTTTCTCTTTGAAGGTCACCTTCCCCCGAGGGCAGGCACTTAGTCTATGTCCCTCCTTCCCACAACGGAAACACAGTCCCTCTTTCATCTGACGGTCCTTCTCTTCCCAATTCCGCTGTTTCGCGTTCTTTCGGGAATGGGTGAGAAAAGTCCCCCCTTTTCTCTGCATGAATTGCAAGCTCCTGATACTCTGTAGCTGCAATCTGTTGCTTTCAATCTTTCCTGCTAGTTGGATCCACCCCTCTAGTGTTCCTGGGTCATCTCTGTCTAGTGCCCTTTCAAGCAGGTCCTGACGTAGTCCATACTGGAAATGTTCGATTTTGAACGATTCCGGCCCGTCTGGTAGTTTTGACAGGAGCTTTTTGAAGTCCATAGCATATTCAGCTACTGATCTATTTCCCTGCCTTAAACTCCGGATCTGTGCTCTAGCTGATACTTTCGACAGCGTATCCTCAAATCTCTTGTGAAGGGCGTACATAAACTTCTGAAAGTCCAACAGTTCACGTGTCCCGCTGTCATGTAATGCGACCAGCCAGTCGCCCGCCTCCCCCTCCAAAAAGCTGGAGACGTACCTAACTTTGCTCACCTCCGTTCGGAAGGTGTGTTCAAATTCCTCCATGAATCCCTGTACGTGCATTAAAAAACATGCCAGATTCTTGGAGTCTCCATCAAATTTCACCTTTAGTTCGCCTATGCCACCCGGCGTCTTGGCCCCCCATGGGATCCTACCTTGGTCATAGGACAGGGTCATAAACGGACGAGTGTAGGGGCGAAATTCTTCCTCTTCCCCCCCATCGCTTTCGTTGCCCGGTTCCACGATGTCCTCTTCTTCGGAAATCACCGTGCTCTATTCCCTCTCTCTGGGTACATCTAATTTCTCCATTTTTTCAAAGGCTGCCCCCAAAGAGTCCAGTTTGTTATTTATTAGCCCTACCTCCAGGTGCAAATGTGACATCTGGTCTTCTAAACGCTCGATGCGCTGGGTTGGGGTGACCCTCTTCTTGGTGCCTTTCCCCCCTTTCTCCTTTATCCCTTCGCCCACGGCGACAGACCATCCCGTCAGCCTCGGCGATACTGAGATTGGTGGGGGTTTTGTGTACCTCTTGGTGTTTCTCTTTTTTCTGAGCTTTTTTCCCTTCCCGCTTGTCGGTGGCCTCGGTAGAGTTTTCTTCCACTCGCTTGGCTGCTCCCTCCATTGTCTGGGTGCCTGATGAGCTGGGTCCGGCTTCTCCGTTGATTTCCTCCGCCTCTACCGGTCCCATTCCGTTCCGTGGTGCCGAGTTGTGGTTGTGTACGTGACCACCTTCAACCGAGGGTTCGCTGAATTTTCAGAGTAATCCCCGGGATTGGTAGTCAAAAAAATTTTTTTTTTCATTCAAGTCTTTATGTAAGGCGCTCCATCCGATATCTATAATCTCCCTGCTCTAGAGTAACCCACAGACACGTGAGTTCTTAGAAGCAAAAGAGTTTATTATAGCATACAGAAGTTAGCACGAACAAAAGACTTGAATGGATGAAACAAGTAAAGCATGCACATTTAAACCTTCCCCCCCCCCCAAGGTTCCTGGATGGTGACACGTGTAATTTGTGTCTTCCATGGTGCTCAGACATCCGCTTTCGAAGATGTGTAATTGCGGTCATCGGCTAGGTGCGAACCGGTCTTCAAAGCTGGCGTCTTTCGAGTCAGTTGCAGCCTCCTGGAGATCTGCCGATCAGGACCAAGTGGAGTTCTCAAGAAACAATCCTATGGACTACAAGTAATTTTAGGTTTGAGGCTCACTTCAGAAGTTACTTGATCTGCACATGTAGACAGTGGAGCAGCCACCAGCCAGGTTCAGTACTAAAGACACAGTACTAGCCTCGCATAAACGCCAAAACAGAAGAAGATGAAGAAGCCTGAAGAAGTTACTTTTCTTTCTATCTGCTCCAACAGAAGGCTTTTCAAATAAATTTATGTATCCAAATGGTAGAAACACAGCAAAAAGCAAAAAGGCTGCATAATTATTTCCTTTCCCTTTTCTTGCTACCGCTCAAGCTCTAGTTTTTAAACACCTTAGGTCAGTATAATGATGCTCCTCCTGACTGGAGAAGTCTAGAATTGAACAGTGGACCAGGGGATTATATTGAGATCAGAAAAAGATTGAAGTACTAGGGTCTATTGGGTCAATTGTGAGTTACCAGTGTAACCTTTGCTTCTTCCAGATTTACTTTGCATAAGCCCTTAACTGAAGTAGGACTGTTAAGTAATCTGAATGTGGGCTCTTGTTCTCTACAAGAATTAATTGCAATTCTGGAGGAATGGCTTGAAACTAAACAGGAAAGGCATATATCCCTTACCTCAAGAAAATATATGGTATGTCTACCATATATTCTGTTATATGGTTATAACTTTTGTTGAGTTCCAAACACCATGAGACATCCTTTGTGGACAGTGGGCTCCCACAACTCTAGGAGACTGCATCAGTGGGGAGTAGATTCCCAACACAGAAGTGTCCACTATCTTTGGGAGAACTTTATAGTAGAAGAGAGAGCAATGAATTTGAGAGTTTGCATCACAAATTGTGTATAAAAAAAAGTAGAAGTGTCCACTGAAGGAAGCAAAAATGAAATTATACCTAAGTCACAGCATCTATGCAGGAGAACACGACAAGCTAAAAGCAAGTTATCTGTCTGCTTTGCAAATACTGACAGCTTCCTACAGGGTCCACCTCCTGTCCACCTCCTGCAGAAAATCTGTTATCAGTTATCATGCCCAGGATCATTCCCAAATGATACAGTCTGTTGGTGGGAAAAAGAGTACTGTTTTCCATATAGATAGGAAAGCCACAATCACAGAGCCACTGAATGCTCATGTGTACATTTGTATACCAGTGATTGTATAAGAAAATTGCCTATGTAAGGATAAATGAAGATACCTCAGTGTTTGCACTGAAAGGCTACCCTCATTACCAAGATCTTTCTGAAGATCAATATTCCAATGTCTTAGTCACAAATGTCTTTGTATGGCAACATTTGATACAATTGCTCTTGTTGAGAATTGCCTGGAATCTTATCATTAAGGTGGCTACCATTTTGTACTGTGGAAAGGTCCTTGGGGAATGATTATGGCAATTGGATAAGCCAGACAATGAATGATCTTCCAAAAATTATCATGGCTGCCTTAATTGCAAAGGTTGTGGCTTGCATGCCCCCTTGAGAAGAATATTACTTTTTCTACCATCAGGATGTTGGGAAGTACCACTTACATTTTTGAGGAAAACTACAGGCCCTGAAATAGCTTCACTGGTGCCTCTATCACAGGAGCTTTCACCATATTCAAAACTGACTGCACCCTAATGTAATACAATTTGGCAATATTATATTTTTTTGCTTCTGACAGAGAACATTCAGATCAGAGGCTTGCTGAAGGTTTCAAAAAAAGGAGAACAGTTATACAGTTACAGGCCGCAAGGGAGAACCTCAAGTTTGAAAGGACCAGATGATTGCTGAGCTAGGGACCCTCTGCAACAGAGATTTGCAGATTTTATTAACATACACACAGTGTCCAGATAACTCTCACTTCCATATAATAGAGTAAGCAGAAGCATGTTCTTATACATAATTATTTTTGCTTCTTTCAACAAACGTTCGTTCTTCACAAGAGAGCACATACTATTCACTACCTTTCTACCAACACTGTCCTAAAATTTCCCAATTTCTCCATCTTTAATAAAAAAATCTATCATACACATACAAATTCATCGATTTATTCTCATTTTTCCTGTCCTCATTTTCCCTGTGAAACAAAACTACCTTGGTCTTTGATTAAGTTTCAGGTCAATACTCCTCACTGCACCTGCATCATACAATCTGTCTAACATTCACTACAAAGCATTCTGGTTCTCAGCCAAAAACATGGAATCATCTGCATGTAAAGGGACATATGCAATTACATCTCCAATTAACATACCCTCAACATCATTATTGGCATTCCTTAAATATGTATCCATAAATATATAAAACAACCAAGGAGACACCAGATACCCTCATCTTACTCCCTGATCAATATGGAACCATTTGCCAAGCATTCCATTTATTCTCATGCATGCTTTACTTCAATTATATTATTGCATTCAGCAACCAGTCTTCATACTTGTGCAAAGCAGTCCATAATTCAAGCCTAATTAGATTTATATAAACAATGAAGTGTTTTCAATGATGTGCTGAAAAGCAAAAATATGAGCTGCACACACATGCATAAAACTGTACACAAACTCACCACATTTTGTTTTTGCCATCTCTTGTATCCTTCTAATCAGAATTCTCCCAAAAACCTTCTCAAGCTAACAGCCTTTTTTCTTCCAATTGACAGGCACAGATGCAGTGTTCACATACATACTGTACGTACGTACGTACGTACATACACACACACACACACACACACACGTCACACACACATGGAGCTGTGAGCAGCATTCTGAGCTACTGTTCAAGTGTTTCTTCCATAGGGGTGCACTGAGCACCCAATCATAATTTTAGCAAGTTATTCTGTATGCAACAACACTACAAATGTTATTGATTATCTCTTATTTCCAATTCAAATTAAGAACCAGATAGATAAATATAATTGTTTGGTTTTTTGGAGAAATTTCTGTATCTTTTCTGTTTTGTATATATAACTTTTTATTTTAAATAATACATTCTCTCTCATCCCTCCTTCTCTCCCTCTCTCCAGGAGAAAAACTGAAGGGTCCACCTTAGAACCCTAACCTGCACATGTTCTCTGTATAAAACAGCATTGCTAACTCAACTAAAAAGCAATCAGGTGCTAGAAATTCTCAGCAAACTGAAAGTAATAAGCACTAACAACATACTGTAAGTAAAAGTGTTAAAACTGCAGGATGCAAACTGGGCCACTAAGAATTAACATTTGGACCTGGGAATTCAAGGTTTTTTGATAGCAGCTAAGCTAAAATAACAAAACCATATTTTGGACCCCTTTGTTTAAATCAAAGGATCTATTTTATAGGGGATGTATTACTTCATCCTCTCCACTCATTACACATTCCAAAACACATGTAAATTAAGCCAATCAGTAAGGTTAACTTTATCAATTACATTGACTAACACTGAACTATTGCATAACTAATGGTTATTTATTTTTGACTGAAACCTATCAAATAAAATAATTTGCATTAAGAGGGTTATATTATCTCTATTTTGCCTCTGATACTTCTATCAATAAACCAATTTCTGCTTCCTTGTAATTGTGTCCTGGTGTCCAGTTCAAATGTATCCTGGAGAAATTCTCCTTCAATATAAAAAAGTTATACAAATATTTTATTTTTATAGCTTTTAACCCAAAGACATACAGACTAAATTATAGTTTTACATTAGATAAATGAGCTCCTGATACATAAATTTTCATCTTCCAGCAGCCATACAGGAAAGATGGAGAGCTTCTCTGTCCTTTCTTGAATTAAATAGTTTTCTTGTTACATGCAAACTGAAATACACTTTTGTAACTTTAAACTCTTATAGTTTTAATAAGCTAAGATTAAACCATGATTTATTGAGTTGTCAGAGCAAAATAAAGGTGTTTTAATCTGAATTTCTCTACTCCCTCTTATTTGGCTATATCAATACAATCTAGCTAGCAAAGTTGGTGATTGTCTATTTATTAAGTTACTAACTTCCCAAATAAATAATTTTGTAAGCTCCCTACAAAATCACACTGAGAAATAACTATGAACCATCCTTGGTGTCCACCAAGCCTCTGGCTCCATCAGATTTCAATTTTCCCTTTAAAAACTGATGTTATGGCATACTGCTTAACAAAGCACCAGACTTTGCTAATCTATTTATCCAGAGTAGGGTAACCTGAAGACCCTGCTTTGAGGGAAAATTGGTACAAAATGTCCTACAAATGGTATACAACTCTGTCTAAGATTGCCAAATTGGATAAATTATACAACAATAAATGTTGGAAATGCCACAACAAAGAAGGAACATTTTACCATATGGTACATATACAAAAGATCCAAAAGTACTGGAAAGAAAACAACCAAAGCATCCAGAAAATTCTGAAAATAAAATTTGAATTAAAACCACAAATATTTTATTAGGTATGATCACAGAGTATATAAATGAAAACAATCACAATTTATTAAGATATATGCTGACAGTAGCAAGAATAAATCTGGCACAACAGAAGACAACTCTTGCTGACAATACAAGATTGGGAGACTAAAACTGGAGAATATCTGGCAATGGAAAAATTAACTGTATATATTCACACTAGAAGTATCACCAAATTCAAGCAGGAATGGCTCCCTTATATACAACATATTACACAGCAAGGGAAGATAAGACACTTAGAAAAAGAGAAATTGCTTAAAAATAATTAAAATGATCCAAATAGAAATGACTAACAATCACAGTTTCCCAAAACATAGTATAAAAACATTTAAGAAGTAATTAGCAGTTAAGGGGGGGGGGAAGAAAGGGGAACAAAAAGAGAGGGGGCCTTCTAGAATGCTTTTTTCTATGATGCTTTTTCTTTTTCCTTTTTTTCCCTTTTTAATTTTTCAAAAAAAAAATTGTAATTCACTTCAACCTTTGCTCTAATGTAAAGTTTATTTTATGCATACATATATATTTCCCTTTTGTTTTTTATTTTTTTATTGTTTGTTTTACCTAATTAATAAAAAATTAAACTGGGGGGGGGAGAAAATAACCCTGTTGAATGACTTCAGTCCACTTGTTTTAATTGTTGTTGTGCAAGATGCAAGGGAGGATTACTAGTTTCTCTGTACAACATATGCAACTGGGTGTGTAGCCTCTAATCACTTCCCCTTTTCATGACATTTTGTGTCGAAGGAAAGTAATTTGTAGCGGTTGAGTGCCATTCTGTGATCTATATAGAGCATTGCATTTTCTTTCATGTTTCTTTGAAATAGCTATTTTTCTGTGATTTGGACAGCTCTGTAATTTATCTTTTTTAACAGAATGTTTGCATTGGTAATATTGAAAATTACATTTTATCTTTTCTTCTTTTTAAATAAAGCTTGATTTTTTTCTTTTTTTTTTCCTTTCTTGATCTAGTTCCCAAGGAAGACAGGACTAAATCACCTAATCACATACGTCTTGCCACACAGCCAGGAGCCTGTGCTATTGAATCCTTCTCACTTTTTGCATTTTGCATTGCATCTCATCTGCATACCCGGGTCAGGATGTAGACAGCAGGTGATGAAGCCCTGGAAGATAATCGGTGGCAGAGGGAACTACTAAGCCATTACCCCAAAGCAGGTAGCTGAGTTAGGGTGTGAAGGCCCAGAGGGCTTCTGGGAGAGAAAATTTGAGGTTTTCAGTTTTCCATCCTATGGACTCAGCCATCTGCTACAAATGCTTACAACAACAAAAACAGTTGTTGCAGATATGCTCAAAGAAAAAGAGAAAAAAATATTTCAGTAACCTTCAGTACCATTAATCATGGTGTACTTCTGGACCATCTGACAGTTTGGGGAACTGGGGCATTGCTTTGCAATGGTTCCATTCCTGTCAGGGAATGTTGACTATGTCACTCAAAGACTATTGACTAAGTTGGAGATGATATCTGGGAATCCCTCAAGTCTATATTTTGTCTCCAGCACTTTTTAACATATATGAAACCACTAGAACAGATCTTTAGGAAATTTGAAGCTGTTACCAATATAATGATGGCACTCAAATCTATTTACCTTTGCCTAGGTCATTAGGCAATGGCAGACTTCCCTGAATGCTTTCCTTATAGGCAGTAATTGGCTAGATGATGGAAAACAAATGGAAACTGAATCAAAATAAGATGGAAGTACTCATAATAGTGTATTTTAATTTTAGGATTGGGATAGATCCACTTGTTCTAGATGGGATCACAGCTAATACAGTAGCTATGACCACTCCTAGATAAAAGTAGCCTAAGAACAGTGGTATATTCACTGTCATGGAGGTTAAGAGTGGTAACCTCCAGGCTTGATTTCTGTAATGAGCACCATGTAGGGTTACCCATGTGCCGTGCCATGCAGAAACTTCAACTGATACAAAACGCTGCAGCCAGTTTGGTTTTGAGTATCCCATGGAGACTGCATTATACAATTCAGAATGCTCTGCCATACATATGCATGTAGTCTTATTACTATTACCAGCTATTTAAATGTTTTATTGAAGATGAATTAGCGACTGCCTAAACATCATCAACATTTTAATAAATAGCTTTATTATCAACATCTTAATAGAGATTTCAACTGACAGAAAAAAAAGACTAAGAATCCTTGTCCAGAATAGGCCAATCTAATGTTACTGTCATTGTTGTCCATTAATTACTGGTAGGATGGGGGAGAGAGAAGAGGTCTATTTTGAAAAATGCTGGATAAAGTGTATGCAAAAAAATTAAATGGGTGCAGTGTTATAGTGCAGTAACATCACATTGTAAGTTTATATTCCAAGAAGACTTTTTAGGATTCTACACAACTCACAGCATAAAACTTTCTATTAGCAGCAGAATTTCATTAGACTGGAGAAGGAAGGGCATGATCCCTTGACTTGTTCTTGATTACTATTTACTCACTTTTAGGACATCCCCTTCACCAGCTTGTCAAATAAGATCATTTTTAATACTTTTTTTTTCCATACTATTATAGGGTCATTTATCATTTTATCCATTAAATTACAATTTTAATAAAAATATGGTGTATTTAATTCTCAATCAGCCATTATAGATGTACATCTTAAACTACAATTCCAAAGTCCTAGCTCTTATACCACCCTCTAGTTCTAATTTTGTAAGTGTGATAATTTTTTTTTAACAAAGTGTTAAGAACTGTCTAGGATCACATCAACGCTCCACATATTCTCCAGCAAAACATCTTTATATTGGTTCTAAGAGCAGGCAAAGTGACATTTTGTTACTAGACATCAAACATTGTAAAAGCCATCAATAATTCCTTATCATTTGCTGTGCCTTAAAAGACTGGTAGGAATTGCTAGAGTCTACAGCATGCCTGATCAATTGTACATCAAAAAGAAGACAGCTATGTTATGCTGACCACTCCGAATGCAGTTCAGAAAAAGGACCTATTTCTGCTTCCTGCAGGCATTGCAGTTGCATAAAGAAGGATGACATTTACATTGTAAATGAAGTTTGTTCCCAAATTAATAATCCTAAATGCTAATTATAAGCCACATTCAGAAACTAAAATACAGACAAATGTACCTTGCCAAAACAAGACATTTAAATATTTTTTCTGCAGAGAAATGCAAGTCTAATCTTGGAAAAAAATGAAATAAGTAATGTGACTCTTGACTAGTGTTCAGCAGGAGTTTTGAAGAAATGAAGAACTCATTAAAAGTGTAATTTTTTAATTAATTAATTATGACCGACCAGATTAGGGACAGATTGTCATGGAGAAAAATCTATCTACGTGGTTGCTAAAAATCGACATTGACTTGATGGCACATCATCAATTTTTAAATCAGCAATATATCTTTGTTCAGTAACACACTGCAAGATCTTAGTTTATTCCAACAATAGTTTTCATGTTTGAATTTTCTCAACTAGATATTTAAAACATAAACAAGTTTTAAAACAGTTTACTTACAGTGCTGATCACAATCTACTCTGGCAAATACAACTTGATTCTTATCTGGAAAATCCTCTTTAATTACATTGGAAGCTTCCTCAAAGATAGGGTGCAGCATTTGACTAAATCGACACCTGTTGAAAGGAAAGACATCAAATTAAGGGCCAATTTCTGAAAATAAAATATTTGAGGATTTCACACTACTAGTATCGCACACAACAGTATTGAAAGCAATACTGGTCTGCTGTATGTTACACAATAGGTTTCTCCATACAGATAAATTAATGAACCAAGGAAATCTAATATATTATATATGAATATTTTCCTAATCCTTCAAGAAGGGATTTATTTCTCTTGGTAATAAGAAGAGAAGGAAAAGGAAGTCTAATCAGTCCCTAGGTTTCAAGAGGTCATTCCTGGGGAATAATTTATAATTAGAACATGCTCATAGTTGAACACCAATGCAATATACTTTTGAAAAGTACTGATTTGATAAAGTGTATTTCTTATTTATTTATTAAACAAATTTATATGGCCACCCAACTCACACACAGTGACTCCAGGCAGCTTACAAAACGAAAATCCACAATATAAAAACCTGTCAACCCTCCGCCCCACCGCAGCGGCTACAAACACAATCAGATCAGCCACTTGATGGGCTCTGACTCAACCTGGGGTCCCCAGGCCCACTGAAAAAACCACGTCTTCAGGGCCTTTTGGAAAAGCATAAAGGTGGGGGCCAATCTAATCTCCAGGGGAATGATGTTCCACAGGGAGGGAGCCACCACGGAGAAGGCCCTTTTTAGTGGTCCCACTAGATGAACTTCCCTCATAGAAGGGACCTGTAACATACCCTGCCTCCCCACTCTGGTGGGCTAGGTAGATGTGACTGGGAAAAGGCGGCCCTTCAAATAAGCAGGCCCCAAGCCATGCAGGGCTTTAAAGGTGATAATCAGCACCTTGAATTGGACCCAGAAGCAAATCGGCAACCAATGCAACTCCCACAAAAGAGGTGACACATGCACAAATCTAGACTTGTGCAAAACTGTGTGGCCGCTGCATTTTGAACCAACTGAAGCTTACGGATACCCTACAAGGGCAGCCCCATGTAGAGCGCATTACAATAGTCCTAACGGGAGATGTCTAGGGCGTGGGTGATTGTGAGAAGGGCACGTTGGTCCTGGAATGGGTGCAACACGCGCACAACTCGCAGTTGTGCAAAGGCCATCCTGGCCATGACTACCACCTGCTCAAGCAGGAGTAGAAAGTGCAGGAGAACCCCCAGATTGCGCACCAGGTCCATCTGGGGCACTGCAACCCCATCCATGACCAAAGATGGTAATTCTCCAAGAACCAAGGAGCCCTGAACCCAAAGCCACTCCGTCTTGCCAGGGTTCAGTTTAAGCCTGTTGCTCCCCATACAGACCTCAACAGACTCCAGGCACCGAGAAAGAGCGGTCGCGGCATCACTTAACTCACCATGGGCAGAGATGTACAACTGAGTATCATCAGCATAGTGATGATATCTCACCCCATGGCGACGGATGATCTCACCCAGCAGCTTCATGTAGATGTTAAATAGGAGCGGAGAAAGTTCCAACCCCTGCAGAACCCCACAAAGCAGGGGCCACGGGTTGGACCTCTCGCTCCCACTCAACACCGATGGAAAATGGCCTCAGAGGAAGGAAGTGAACCAGGACAACACAGTGCCCCCCACTCCCAGCCCCCGGAGCTGTTCCAGACCAGGATACCATGGTCGATGGTATCAAAAGCTGCCAAGAGGTCAAGCAGAGCAAGGATGGTCACACTTCCCCCATTCCGCTCCCACCAGAGATCATCAAAAAGTGCGACCAATGCCGTTTCCGTCCCATCTCCAGGCCTGAATCCTGACTGAAAGGGGTCCAAATAATCCGTTTCATCCAGGATTCTCTGGAGCTGCAGCGTGACCACATTCTCAACAACCTTCCCCCAAAAGGGAAAGTTGGAGACAGGATGAAAATTGTCCATCAGGGTGGGATCTAGCAATGGCTTCTTAAGAAGGGGACGAACCTCAACCTCCTTAAAGGGCAGGGGCACCACCCCCTCATCCAAAGATCCATTAACCACCACTAGTATCCACCTGCACGTCACCTCCCGGGAAGCTTTTACTACCCAGGAGGGACACGGGTCTAAAACACAGGTAGCCAAGCTCACATTCCCTAGGATCCTGTCTACTTCCTCAGGAGCAACAGGGTCAAACCGTTCTCAGATAACTGGGCAAGAACCCACCCCAGACATCTCCACTGTACCAATATCCATGCCGACATCCAACTGGGAACGAATCCGAGTGACTTTATCTGTATTCATATATTTAGTTTGAAAAGTAATAAATTTTATATTCCAAAGGTTCTGTTTGAGTATCTTACATTTACTGTATATATGCTTTTAAAAAACAGAAAACAGTCCCTCTTTCTATATTAATAAAAACATGTGATTGTGTAGAATTACTTACCAATCAGCATAAAAATTCACTAATGCAACATCTGCATTGTCTGGCAAAAAGAAAAATTAATTAATGTTTGTGACATCACAAAGCCAATACATAAAAGCCTGAACCAGATAAAACAACAGCATAGAAAAAGAATAATGAAGTTACAATTTTCATAAGGGCTGCAGGCAACATCTGGATAAATCAAAACTCATAAAAAATAATATTGTTTCAATTACAGATTAGGCTAGTTTCTCTTTCTTTTTGCCCTCGTGCTGAAAAGACGTTCAACCACTAGTTCAATTAAGATTTCAGTGGGCCTAGTTCTTTCTAGAGTGCATTGTTCTATGCTGTCTAACAGTGTCCCTGCTCATTGAAAAGCGAATGCTGCTGAAATAATCCATAGGTTTTGGATATGGTAAATGCACAACTTAAAAATACCAGCACAATATTAATAATGTTTCTGATTCAGACAAAACTAGGGATTTGGGCTGTGCAAATACTTTAAAAGTTCCACGCACACCCCAGGTTAATATGGCTGCTTTGAAAGCTGCAGCTACTAAAACGTCACACAAGTCACCTGGAAAAAAGACACAGCTGCTTTAACAGTTTGCCAAGAGGTGCTTCATATGCTCATCCTGTAACACCTATTTTGAAGGATTTGCAGAGCTAGTAATCTAGTAATATACACCAGAGCTTTCCAAACTGTGTGTGGCGACACAAAAGTGTGTCGCCACACACAGTTTGGAAAGCTCTGGTGTATATTACGACACAAAAGTGTGTCGCCACACACAGACTGGTGTGTCGCCACACAACCCGGAAGCGCTGATCATCATCAGCGCTTCCGGGTTCTCCCGCGGCGACACACCAACGGCGGCGTGCAAAAACCGAAAGCGGCAGCAGCACTTCCGGGTTTTTGCGCGCTGCCGCCACGGCAGCACTTCCGGGTTTTCCCGCGGCGACACACCAATGGCGGTTGGTATGTCGCCACGGGAAAACTTTGGAAAGCCCTGAGATACACTATTGAAACCAGCCCCAATGAAAGCAGTGAGGCCCATTAACCATAGTAATTTACATTCTATTGAATTTAGTGTGATTAAAGCATAACATATACAGTGGGGCAAAAAAGTATTTAGTCAGCCACCAATTGTGCAAGTTCTCCCACTTAAAAAGATGAGAGAGGCCTGTAATTGACATCATAGGTAGACCTCAACTATGAGAGACAAAATGAGAAAACAAATCCAGACAATCACATTGTCTGATTCGGAAAGAATTTATTTGCAAATTATGGTGGAAAATAAGTATTTGGTCAATATCAAAAGTTCATCTCAATACTTTGTTATATATCCTTTGTTGGCAATGACAGAGGTCAAACGTTTTCTGTAAGTCTTCACAAGGTTGGCACACACTGTTGCTGGTATGTTGGCCCATTCCTCCATGCAGATCTCCTCTAGAGCAGTGATGTTTTGGGGCTGTCGCTGGGCAACACGGACTTTCAACTCCCTCCAAAGGTTTTCTATGGGGTTGAGATCTGGAGACTGGCTAGGCCACTCCAGGACCTTGAAATGCTTCTTACGAAGCCACTCCTTCGTTGCCCGGGCGGTGTGTTTGGGATCATTGTCATGCTGAAAGACCCAGCCACGTTTCATCTTCAATGCCCTTGCTGATGGAAGGAGGTTTGCGCTCAAAATCTCACGATACATGGCCCCATTCATTCTTTCCTGTACACGGAACAGTCGTCCTGGTCCCTTTGCAGAGAAACAGCCCCAAAGCATGATGTTGCCACCCCCATGCTTCACAGTAGGTATGGTGTTCTTTGGATGCAACTCAGCATTCTCTCTCCTCCAAACACGATGAGTTGTGTTTCTACCAAACAGTTCTACTTTGGTTTCATCTGACCATATGACATTCTCCCAATCCTCTTCTGGATCATCCAAATGCTCTCTAGCAAACTTCAGACGGGCCCGGACATGTACTGGCTTAAGCAGGGGGACACGTCTGGCACTGCAGGATCTGAGTCCCTGGAGGCGTAGTGTGTTACTGATGGTAGCCTTTGTTACGTTGGTCCCAGCTCTCTGCAGGTCATTCACTAGGTCCCCCCGTGTGGTTCTGGGATTTTTGCTCACCGTTCTTGTGATCATTTTGACCCCACGGGGTGAGATCTTGCGTGGAGCCCCAGATTGAGGGAGATTATCAGTGGTCTTGTATGTCTTCCATTTTCTAATTATTGCTCCCACAGTTGATTTCTTCACACCAAGCTGCTTGCCTATTGCAGATTCAGTCTTCCCAGCCTGGTGCAGGTCTACAATTTTGTTTCTGGTGTCCTTCGACAGCTCTTTGGTCTTCACCATAGTGGAGTTTGGAGTGTGACTGTTTGAGGTTGTGGACAGGTGTCTTTTATACTGATAACAAGTTCAAACAGGTCCCATTACTACAGGTAATGAGTGGAGGACAGAGGAGCCTCTTAAAGAAGAAGTTACAGGTCTGTGAGAGCCAGAAATCTTGCTTGTTTGTAGGTGACCAAATACTTATTTTCCACCATAATTTGCAAATAAATTCTTTCCGAATCAGACAATGTGATTGTCTGGATTTGTTTTCTCATTTTGTCTCTCATAGTTGAGGTCTACCTATGATGTCAATTACAGGCCTCTCTCATCTTTTTAAGTGGGAGAACTTGCACAATTGGTGGCTGACTAAATACTTTTTTGCCCCACTGTACCTAATGTTTTTGCTTTGGTATTTATATTATGGAAGCTTCCCTTCTCTTCCTAGCAATGATAAAGTTCCAAAGGGAATAATACTTTTTAAACTTTGTCTAATCTGATTTTAATTTAGCATTATGACATTACCTACTTATAAATGTTATTAGGTTCTAAATATTTGTGCTTCAATATTGTACAAGTACTGTATACTGAAGATTGCACTTATAGGTATGAAAGGACTGAGAAAATAGCCATTCTTAAACAAAATATTTTCCCTGAGTATTTTAAAATCTGACTGTTCAATCAAGCCTATACGTCTGGTTTCAGGGAGGCGGAAGGTTAGTTGGGGGGGCAGGGGGCAAGCAGGAGCATGTGGTCATGGGCAGATGGTAGGAGATAGGGGTGGCCACACATGGAGATGGGCAGTCTCAGTGTCTTATACTGGTTTTGCTTTCCAGCCCCCTGATCTCTTCCCCAATGCCTGGTCAATGGACCGTCAGAGGTTTGGGCTTTCAATAGCTGCTACTGAACGCCAGCTCAGCTGGTAATAAAGCACTTCTCACCTGTGACTTGTGGATGAGAGACCTGTTTATTACTGAGACCTGGAAGGGGGGGGGGTGAGAGCGCTGCCCTCTCAGAAATGTGCCCATCCTGGTTTCAGGTGTGGCATTAGCCTAGTGTGCAGGGTTGGGACACTGGAGTAGCTATTGTCATCCAAGCTACTCTTGAAGTTTTCAGAGGTGCTGCCTCGCACATTATTAGTTGTGAGACCCTATGTGTAAAGCTGGGCTTTAGGGATCAGTTGGGATTGTTGTTGCTTACCAGCTTCCCTGCTGTGTAGCAACTTCCCTGCCTAAGCTTCGTGACTTTGTGGCCAAGTTGGCAATGAAGTTTCCTAGGTGCTCTAGTGCTGCTCTCCACCACAGGATAAGGATGTATTTGGTCAGTCTGCTGAAGGCACCTGATGGATTGGGGCTGTTTCCTACAGGTCTGGTGCACAGTTTGACCAAGACCTTGGTTACTGCCTGGAATTAGGGGGTGGCTGTGGCTTTGCATCAGTCACACCTATGCAGCCTCTTGCTGTCCATGGAACCCAGGGCTCCCTTGATTTACACAGAAGGTCAGCTGATAAAAAAAAACAGAAGAGATGCCTAGAGCACTGCTGGAGGACAACAAAGAGTGAATCTGACAGGACATGGGTTAGAGCCATTATTCAGGGCTTCCTCATGGCAACAAGGGCAGCAAAATGTATTTATTTATTTTTCCACCCCTAGTGAATCAGCAGGTAGCTGACTAGCAGCTCTGTTCAGGATGACTTGCTCCCTCCTGGATAGGATAGAGCCTGGGTCATACCTTCAGGGCCACTGGAAGGAATACCCTGGCCATCTATTGGATAAAATTGCCCAGTTTTCGCTGAGCTGGCTGGATACTGCTGCATGGCAGGTCCTATGGAGTTGACAGAGGCACAGTCTGGCTTTCTTATCTGGGATGAGTTTGATCTTATTAGTGTTGAGGAAGTGGACAGGATCCTTAGGACTGTGAGTTCAGCTACCTGTAACTTAGATCCATCCTCCTGCCTGGCCAAGGCCTTCCAGAAGACCTGTGACTGGGTCCAGGTGATGGAGAATTAATCCTTGAAAGAGAGGGTTGTCCCCCTGATGGTTAAGGAGGCAGTGATCCCCAATCAAAAATCCATCACTGGACCGAACTGTGCTGGGCAGTTTTAGTCCTATCTCCAATCTTCCCTTTTTAGGGAAAATTGTTAAGAAGGTTGTTGCGCTGCAGCTTCAGAGGACCCTGGAGGAAGTGGATTATCCGAGCCCTTTTCAGTCAAGTTTCAGACTTGGGTATGGGGACTGAAACTGTACTTGACTGTACTTGTGGATGACCTCTGATGGGGGTGGTACATCCATCCTCACTCTCTTTGATCTCTCAGCAGCTTTTAATACCATTAATCATGGTATCCTTCTGGATTGGCTCAGGGAGTTGGGAGTGGGGGGCACAGTATTGCAGTGGTTCTCCTCCTTCCTCCAGGGCCAGTTTGTTAGTGTTGATAGGAGAGATTTGATTAAAGAGCCCTTCTCTGTGGGGTTCCCCAGGGTTCTGTTCTCTCCTCATTGCTGTTTAACATCTACATGAAGTTGCTGGGTGAGGTCATCCATCAGCATGAGGTTAGGTATCAACTGCACATCTCTGCCCCAGGCTGACAAGTGATGCTGTTGAGGTTCTTTCTCAATGCCTGGAGGCTAGGGAGGGGGTGTCTAGATAGGGAAGAACAGGCTTTAACTCAACCCGTTATTGTGTCCACAGATGGCCAGCCTGGGTAAGGTGTGGGGGGAGGTGAGCCCTTGCAGGGTTGCTGTGAGGACTCTTCTAGGCATCTGTCAGATAAAGTCACTTGACTTCGTTGGGAGTTGGCCTCTGGCTGGGAAGGTTCAGTGGAAGTGACTGAGGCAAGTCCTAGCTTGGTTATCTGGAAGAGTTCAAAACGGTCAATCCTGAGGAAGTGGACAGCGTCCTTACTGCTATGAGCTCTGCCACCTGTAGTCTGGACCCATGCCCCTCCTGGTTGGTTAAAGCCTCCCAGGAGGAGGCATGTGGTTGGGTACAAGTGGTGGTAAATGCCTCCTTGCATGAGGGGGTGGTTCTGCCGGCCTTGAAAGAGGCGGTGGTTTGCCCCCTCCTCAAGAAGCCATCCTTGGATCCTATGGTTTTGAATAACTTCCGTCCAGTCTCCAAACTTCTCTTTTTAGGGTAGTGTATCCATCCTGGCCTTTTTGGATCTCTCAGCAGCAGCAGATACCATCGACCATGGACCAGCTCCGGGGCTTGGGAGTGGGGGGCACTGTTTTGCACTGGTTCTCCTTTCTTCATGGCCAGGACCAGTCAGTGCTAGTAGGGGAGGAGAGGTCCAGCCGTGGGCCCCTATTATGTGGGCCTATTATATTATGTCTCTCCCCTCCTATTTAACATCTATATGAAGCTTCTGGGAGAGGTCATCC
This sequence comes from Charina bottae, assembly GCA_023362775.1. NCBI lineage: Eukaryota > Metazoa > Chordata > Lepidosauria > Squamata > Charinaidae > Charina > Charina bottae. The sequence continues at coordinate 162,119 of JALMGJ010000028.1, read as the reverse complement.
ACCAGCATGGGATTTGGTATCATCAGTATGCTGTTCAGTTGCTGGCTCAGTCTCTGGAGGCTGGATGGGGAGAAACCACCTGTGAGTCAACCCTAGGAAGATAGAGTGGTTGTGGGTTTTTGCCCCCCTGGCATCAGGAAAGTTCTCATCTCTGACTCTGGACACGGTAACACTCCCCCGGAGAGATCTGGTGCGAAATTTGGGGGTACTCTTGGACTCATGGCTCCTGCTGAAAGAGCAGGTGGTAGCCGTGACCAGGGGGGCCTTTGCACAAATCCATTTTGTGTGCCAATTGCACCCATTCCTGGACTGGGAGGCCTTGCTCACAGTCACCCATGCTCCCATTTGAATTACTGCAATGCGTTCTATGTGGGGCTGCCCTTGAAAACCATCCGGAAGCTGCAACTGGTCCAGAATGCAGCGGCATGAAGAGTTTTGGGTGCCTTGTGGTTCACTTGAGTAATACCACTGCTGTGTGGGCTGCACTGGCTTCCAATTGCTTTCCGGGTGCAATTCAAGGTACTGGTTATCACCTTTAAAGCCCTACATAGCACAGGGCCAGGTTACTTGCAGGATCGCCTCTCTGAGGGTACCTGCCTGTCCTGCTACATTATATAGGGTGGGCATCCTCCAGGTCCCCTCCCTTAAATGTTGCCACCCAATGTGACCTTGGAGGCGCACCTTCTCGGTGGCCGCCCCAGCCCTTTGGAACAGCCTCCCATCTGAGATCCAAGGGATCCCTATTCTTTTAGCCTTCTGGACGGCTGTGAAGACCTGGGTCTTCCCCCAAGCACTGGGCTAGGTCGGGGGTTGACCTGCAAGGATATTTGGTCTGGGGCCTGGGGGGAAGGGTATTTTGTTTTTAACCATGTTTTTATGGGTTGTTGTGAGCCACCTAGAGTCATTATATAAGATAGACGGCCATATAAGTCCAGTAAATAAATAAATAAATAAACAAACAAACAAACAAACAAACAAACCCTAGCAAGACTAAGTGGTTTTGGGTTTCAAGACCTCCCAAATCCAGAGATTTTCCATCCATAGTCTTGATGGGATTGCACTGCCCTAGACAGATCTCATATGCAATTTGGTGGTCCTCCTACACTCATGGTTCCTATTCAAGGAACATGTGGCAGCCATAGTCAGGAGGGCTTTTGCACATATTTATCTTGTGTGCCAAGTGCACTCTTTCCTGGACCAGGAGGCATTCCTCAAGGTCACTCATGTTTTGGTCACCTCCCAAATGAATTACTGCAATGCACTTAAGGTTGCCCATGAAATCCACTCGGAAGCTGCAGCTGGTCCAGAATTTGGCAGTGTAGGCAATTATGGGAACACCTCAGTTTGCCCATGTTACACCACTGCTCCAGGAACTGCACTGACTCCCATAGGCTTCCAGGTGCAATTCAAGGTGCTGGTTAAAGCCCTTCATGGCATGGGGCCAGTTTATTTGTGGGACTGCCTTTCTCCAATTGTTTCTGCCTGGCCCACTAGATCTGGCAGGCTGGGCATGCTCTGGGTCCCATCTATTATGTATTAAGGAAGTGGGCCTTATCTATCATAGTGGAACATCATACCCCATGCCCCCAATTCATTTGGCCCCAACCCTACTAGCTTTCTGTAAATCCTTGAAGATCTAATGCTCTCCTGGGTATGGGTCCTATAGGTTGGACCTAGGGTTGCAATTGTGAGATGGGCAGCTATATAAATCAAGGTAATAAATAAATGTCCTGTATAAGCATTCAACAATACTTACTTAAAATATCATCTATATTTCCACTGTCAAGGCTTGTTATTTCACTTCGTGTTGGATGAAAAAAACAGGATACCTGCAAGAATATAGACACCTTAAAATGTGTTTATTACCCTCCTATACACACATAGTTTATAACATTCTAGCATGGTCAAAATCGTGTAAGATATTATTTGCATTAAGAGAGTTCAGCTTTGGCCTTGTCCTCCTCCCCAGTATCCAATGGACTGAATATGAGTATCTCCAGCAAAGAATCCTACATGCTTAGACTTCCATACAAGATGAAACACGATGGAAGGTTCTAGTTCACTAAGCAACTTACTGATGTAATCTATCACATTGTAGATATTCATCCTCCTTGTATAATTCATAAAGTGGGAGGCACACAAGTTTATTTAACTGTTATGTACCAAGAATCTGCAAGATGGTTGATGAAGAGCCACTTCCATCTATTATTCTGTTGTCAATGTATAAATATGCTTTTCATGTAAAATTAAAACTTACCTGCTGGTAATCAGTTTTTAAAAGCATTTTCTATTTACTAGTAATTTATTTCACTGAGGAGACCCAGAGCATGCCCACCCTGCTAGAACTAACAGGATGGGCAGAAACCATCAGAGATAGGCAGTCTTGTAAATAACCTGGCTCCATGCGATATAGGGATTTAAAGGTTACAAGCAGCACCTTGATTTGCACCCAGAAGCATACTGGGAGGCAGTGCGGCTCATGCTACACTGGTGTTATGCATTCTGGACCAGTGCAGCTTTCAAATGCTCTTCAAGGGCTGCTCCAAGTACAGAGCATTGCAGTAGTGCAATCCGGAGGTAACCAAGGCATGAGTGACTGTATAGAGAGTAAGGAAGATAACCTTGACAGAGATATGCAGGAACTGTTACCTAGGCAAAAGGGGCTGAAACTTTTTAAAGTGCAGAATGAGATAACATTAGAAAGCAACTTAGGCAGACACTTGAGATGAGCCCCGAGTCAGAGTTAAAGATGGCAATTCACTAGATGCGGGGAGCCCTAAAACCCACAGCCATTTGGTCTTATAGGGTTGCGCTGAAGCCAGTTCTTCCCTATCCAGACCTGTACAGCCTCTAGGCACTGAAAACACCTCCACAGCATCACTTGAATAGGCCGAGATGTACAACTAAGTATCATCAGCATATCATCTTGCCAACAGATGACCTCACCCAGCTGTCTCATATAGATGTTAAGGAGGAGCAGGGAGACAGTTGAGTGATGCAGCACCCCATAAAGCAGAGGCATATGGTTAAACCTCTCCCCCCAACACCAAAAGGAACTGGACTTGGAAGGAGGAGGATAATCACTGAAAAAAAATGTGCCTCCCATTACCAACCCCCCAGCCGGCCCAGAAGGATAATATGTTTGATGGCATCAAAAGCCACTAAGATATCAAATAGGATCAGGATGGATACATCATCTCTATCCCAGGCTTGCCAGAGATCATCCACAAGCATGATCAATGCCATCTTGGTACTATATCCCTGACTGTACTAGGTCCAGATAATCCACTTTCTCCACAGCTCTTTGAAGTTGTAGGCCTACTAGCTTCTCAACGATCTTCCCCCAAAAGGGAAGGTTGGAGATTGAATGAAAATTGTCCAGTACTTCCAGGTGCAGTGAATACCTCTTGAGGAGGGAGCAGATCACTGCCTTCTTCAAGGCATGTGGAACTCCTCCCTCCTGCAAAGAAACATCTACCACCTGGATCCAGCTACATGTCAGAGGGAGGCCGAAATATCACAAAATGTTATAACATCGGAAATATTAAAGGAGATCTTTGAAGAATGGAGCCAGAAATTAGTAACGACAATATCAACACTGTCAGTTATGATGTCTGCTTCTATGGATAAACTATGGCTAAAAGATGTTAATGAAGGAATGACAGATGTGGAACAAATTTTATCTGACAAGACAGAGGAAGTACCGAAAGTAGAACTACAAATGACAGGCCAAGAGAATGGTTTGGAAAAGGACACTTTACCAGGTATACAAAAGAAACTGGCTGAAGTTTTAAAAATTAAAAGGGTAATACAAATGATAAACCATGAGAATGTTCTTGAAAATGTTTTCTTATTGGATCTACGAAAGAGGCTTGTTAAAGCCTTGAAGAAATCTGTGCAATGGGATAAAGAAAAATTGAAGATAAATCAAATCCTATGACAATCTTTGACTGAATTAAAGATTAAGACTGTTAGAAGTAAAAGGAAGGAATATAAAGTTGGTTTATTTGATCAAGGCTAAAATAACTTTCTTTCTTTCTTTTTTTGCAAAGTTCTGGCAACTCTTTATGGATGTTTTGCTGATACCAGGATTGAAAAGTTGATGTTTTATGGATTTGCTTATAGATAAGGGATTGGATATGGGATGATGAGATATCTGTTTAACCTTATAGGGGGCGAATTATTCAGTTTCTTTATACGTGTTGTGATGAAGGTTCAAAGTCACTTCTTTATATATTTATTTTCTTTTTCTTTATTATATTTTTTCTTTTTCTTTTTTCCTGCACTTTTTATTCTTTTTTTCCATTTTCTTCTCTTTCTCTAAGTTTAGTTTGTATTAGTTTTTACTATTGTAATTAAAATTCTTAATAAAAATTATATCGAAAATACAGAGATGATGACAATATTGAAAGGCTCAGGTGGACAAGAATGCCCATACTCTCTTCAAGTTCAGTGATAAGTAATCCAAAACAATAACCAATGTGATTTCTGTCCCTGACTAGGCCTGAATCCAAGCTGTCATGCACCTAGATAATCCAAATTGGATAATCCAAATGTAGCTTTTTGTAATTGTAGCCCACCACTTTCTCAATTCCTCAAAAGTTGGAGATAAGACAATAGTAGTCATTCTCCACTGGATTCAGAGCTGGCTTCTTGAACAGCACCTCTTTCAAAGCTGCTGAAACTTCCCTTTCCTCCAAGGAAAGGCTTACTACTGCCCGGATATACTGTAACTTCCTATTACCCCTCCCTGGCTGTTTTAACCATCTAAGTTTTCAAGGTTTTGGCTGTTCCACCACCAGATAAAGCAAGATTCTTCCAGAGATTCTCTATGGAGATGTCACAGAATTATAGATTCATAAAGTTAAAACGATTGTGTAATTCACCCCCAGACAATGTGCAGGAAAACCAATCAGTCAGACCATCTGTGAGAAGTAACTGTCCACACTTTTCTTAAAAACCTCTGGAAGTGGAGAACCCACAATAGACTATAGTATTCCACTATCATACAGATATAGCTTATATTGTTGTTTCAGATCTATTTTATTAAAAGAGTATAGGATAAGCTTACAAAAATCTCAGCAACTGGATTGTTTTTCCTCTTTAGAATTCAGTTTATCTCCCAGAGTCCTAAGGAGGACAGTTTCTCAGTCTTTCCCTTGTGGTTCCTGTATGAACTAGTGAGGAGATGGTGAGTTCCTATTAACCTTTTCCCCCCCTCCTTCCCCACCATCATTATCAGTTACCTTAGTAACTCCTGGATAACAACCACTAATACAAAATGGCAATCACACAACCAGACTGAAAATTCTGTAAAGAACTACTGATGTGGAAAGTTGACATTTCTGTGAAAGGTTCTGTTTGGTCAATATAGCAGCATATTTATATGATAATATTTGCACATTTCTTTTTCTTTTTATTGGAACAACTTACTGGTTTGATTAGGAAAAATGAAGAATGTTAAAATGTATTGGCTATCTTAGAAATAAACATTAAGGCCTCCTGTCCCTCAGACTTAAAAAAAAATTCTACATAAAATAGGCCGGATGTTGTAGTTTTACCTCAAAGTATCAGGGATTCACTTATAATGTAGAAGGAAGGTAACTTCTGTTAAAATTTTATTTTCTTAGTCTTTTTTATGCTGTTCTATACTTGAATAAAACTCAGAATCACAGACAATGGAAGACCACATTGTTCCAAGTCCAAAATATTTAGGGATTTCTGTAACGATGGCAACATGCTAAGATGCAATTTATTTCTCCCTCCTATCAGCTGCAAAAATAAAATTTGTGGACTCTGGAGAGATCTGGGAAGCTGAAAAGATAATAAAATTGCTTCTGCTGCCTCTGGAATGTTAGGAAGATAATGCCTAGGAAGCAGCCTCTTCCTTCTCTTCCTACAGCACAGACATCTCTTGCACACCACACATACACCCAGCTACAGCTTTTGGAGAGGCTGTTACAAAGTAAGACTTCAAGCAAGAAATTATTTTCTCCCCTTGCCAAGTAAGAACCCTGGCTGACACCCCAATTCAGAGAACAAGAAGCGGTTAGATAGTTAGATTGTAGATGGTTTACTTTGTTCTTTTTCAGTAGTTTTATCACTTGTATGGACTTCAATCTCAGTACTTTGTTGTACTGGTTGGGGCTCTCTTCACAATGGGCAGCTGATCTCACTTCATGAAACTTTAGACTGACAGAGGTTTCATCAATAATCACACTCCTACTGATGGTTACTTTATTGGTGTCTTGGTGCAGGATTCTGTACCCTTTCTGAGATTCACTTTAGCTAACAATGATACCTTCCTTAGCACAAGCTTCCCATTTTGTACATTTTTCTTTGGGAACATGTACATAGGCTTTACTTCCAAAAATTTTAATGTGTTTCAGATCAGGTTTCTTTCCATTCCATAGTTCATATGGAGTTTTCTCTGTTGCTTTGCCAGTTAAGGGATTTTGAAGATAGCAGGCAGTCATAATTGCTTCTCCCCAATACATGGTAGGCATATCTGAATCAAAAAGCATGTTCCTTCCACTTTCACACAAAGTACGGTTCAGCTTCTCTGCAACACCATTTAGTTCTAGGTTATATAGTACAGTAGTCTGAAACATAATTCCATGTTTTCTCAGGATTGCTTATGTTTAGCCACTTGTGTACTCAGTTCCATTATCTGCATGAAGTATTTCTGGCATTTTATAAAACTTATTGCTTACATGGGCAAGATACTCTTCAAGCTTCTCTGGTACTTCATCCTTGCTGTATAGCAGGTGCAATATGGTGTACCTAGAGTGGTTATCAATAAATAAAAAGAAACTTGTAAGTTATGGGCTTTTGCAGATGACTTGGTGTTGGTTTTGGAAGATCCTTTAAAGGGAATTGAAACATTAATGGGCAAATTAAATGAATTTGGTGAATTAGCAGGTTTCAAGATTTACAGAAGATGAAGATGTGAACAAAAATATGAAAATAGAATTGATGAATAAAATGGGTTTTAAGATTGAGAAGAAGTAAAATATCTGGGTATCATTATGACAAATATGAACTGTATGGTATTTCAAAATAACTATGTTAAGACATGGAATGAAGTTAAAAAAGACATGTTCAAATGGGAGAAACTACAACTGTCATTGCTAGAGAGAATTTCTGTGATAAAAATGAATGTCTTGCCTAGAATTATGTTTTTTTATCAGACAATACTTGTTTTGACAACTGATGCACCATTTAAATAGTGGTAGAAGGATATATCTAAATTTGGGTGGCAGGGGAAAAAACCACGAGTTAAATAAGCTGCTCAAAAAAATAAAGGGAACACTGAAATAAGACATCCTAGATCTGAATGAATGAAATATTCGTATTAATTACTTTGTTCATTACATAGTTGAATGTGCTGACAACAACATCACACAAAAAGCAATGGAAATCAAATGTAAGCAAGCCCTGGAGGTCTGGATGTGGAGTTACACTCAAAAATTAAAGTGGAAAAGAACACTACAGGCTGATCCAACGTTGATGTAATGTCCTTAAAACAAGTCAAAATGAGGCTCAGTAGTGTGTGTGGCCTCCACGTGCCTGTATGACCTCCCTACAACGCCTGGGCATGCTCCTGATGAGGTGGCGGATGGTCTCCTGAGGGATCTCCTCCCACACCTGGACTAAAGCATCCCCCAACTCCTGGACAGTCTGTGGTGCAACGTGGCGTTGGTGGATGGAGCGAGACATGATGTCCCAGATGTGCTCAATTGGATTCAGGTCTGGGGAACGGGCGGGCCAGTCCATAGCATCAATGCCTTCGTCTTGCAGGAACTGCTGGCACACTCCAGCCACATGAGGTCTAGCATTGTCTTGCATTAGGAGGAACCCAGGGCCAACCGCACCAGCATATGGTCTCACAAGGGGTCTGAGGATCTCATCTCGGTACCTAATGGCAGTCAGGCTACCTCTGGCGAGCACATGGAGGGCTGTGCGGCCCCCTAAAGAAATGCCACCCCACACCATTACTGACCCACTGCCAAACCGGTCATGCTGGAGGATGTTGCAGGCAGCAGAACATTCTCCACAGCGTCTCCAGACCCTGTCACGTCTGTCACATGTGCTCAGTGTGAACCTGCTTTCATCTGTGAAGAGCACAGGGCGCCAGTGGCTAAGTTGCCAATCTTGTGTTCTCTGGCAAATGCCAAACGTCCTGCACGGTGTTGGGCTGTAAGCACAACCCCCACCTGTGGACGTCGGGCCCTCATACCACCCTCATGGAGTCTGTTTCTGACCGTTTGAGCAGCCACACGCACATTTGTGGCCCACTGGAGGTCATTTTGCAGGGCTCTGGCAGTGCTCCTCCTGTCCCTCCTTGCACAAAGGCGGAGGTAGCGGTCCTGCTGCTGGGTTGTTGCCCTCCTACGGCCTCCTCCACGTCTCCTGATGTACTGACCTGTCTCCCGGTAGCGCCTCCATGCTCTGGACACTACGCTGACAGACACAGCAAACCTTCTTGCCACAGCTCGCATTGATGTGCCATCCTGGATGAGCTGCACTACCTGAGCCACTTGTGTGGGTTGTAGACTCCGTCTCATGCTACCACTAGAGTGGAAGCACCGCCAGCATTCAAAAGTGACCAAACCATCAGCCAGAAAGCATAGGAACTGAGAAGTGGTCTGTGGTCACCACCTGCAGATCCACTCCTTTATTGGGGATGTCTTGCTAACTGCCTATGCTTTCCGCCTGTTGTCTATTCCATGTGCACAACAGCATGTGAAATTGATTCAATCAGTGTTGCTACCTAAGTGGACAGTTTGATTTCACAGAAGTGTGATTGACTTGGACTTACATTGTGTTGTTTCAGTGTTCCCTTTATTTTTTTGAGCAGTGTATAAGGTTTTACAAGATGCAAAGGAAAGAGGATTGAGTCTACCTGATTTGAAATTGTATTTTGCAGCTTGTGTTTGGTTTGGATGAAAGAGGGGTAATTGGTGAGAAATAGAAGGCTTTTGGAGTTAGAAGGACACAACCTGAGACTTGGGTGGCATGGATAATTGTGGTACGACAAAGTCAAGGTTAATGTGAATTTTAAAAATCATTATGTTAGATGTGCCATATTGAGAATATGGAATAGACATGAACCCAGGCTGTGCCTGAAAACACCTTTGTGGCTCTCAACACAAGAAGCATTTTATAGACGAGAAATAATAGGCAAACACAAATGACTAACTTCTCATGAGATACTAGAATTTTGTCAAGGGGAATGTAAAATAAAATCAAGAGAAGAACTGGTGGCAGAGGGATATAGTTGTCAATGTTTTTCTTATTTACAGTTATTAGAAAGATTAAAAGTAGACAAAAGAGTTTATGGTCTTGAACATTGTAAGACTGAGTTTGAAATACAATTGTGTACAAATGGAATTTTGTTTTTGTATATGATAACTGCAGTGAGATTTGCAGTATATTTATGAAATGCTATTTGTTGCTTATTATGGCAGTACACACACTAGTTGAACAGGATCTAATCTAATTATCACTCCCAGAAATAATACATTTGGAATTTCTAAAACTGATAACCATATTTGTTTCATGGAACATTAAAGGGCCAAGAGAAAAAGCAAAGAAGGTGGATTTTTCTTAAATTGAAGTTGATGAAGTTAGATATTTTGGTGAAGTTTTTTTTTAAACAAGAAACCCATATTCTTCCAAATGAGAAATACGTTTTAGCAAGAAAATGGATTGAACAGATTTATACAAGTAGAAATTCAAAATCTGCCAGAGGAGTGGCAATCTTAATGAAAACATCTATTTTGTAATTAAAATAGATTTTAAATTTTCAAAGTCAGTATATAAATTTTGTAGTCAAATATGGAAATCATTGGAAAGTATATATACAGTCGTGTGAAAAAGAATATAACCCTTATAACCCTTCCCAGATTGATGGGCAGCAACAAATGTTTCTCTAAGATCATTGTTGATGTCTTTACTCTTTGGCATTGTGTTATGCTCGAGACCAGCAAACTCCTAAAACTTTGGCTTTTATAGAGGTGGGCACACTTGCTGATGATCAATTAATCAAGGGCATTTTGATTAGCAGCACCTGGCTGCTACTTAGCCTCTTAATACCTACGGAAGCAGTAAGGGTGTACTTCGTTTTTCACACATGGCTTCTCCATTTTGGCTTTAGTTTTGTAAAATAAATACTGACACGGTGTAATATGTCATGTGTTGTTGTTCATCTGAGGTTGTATTTACCTAATTTTAAGACCTGCTAAGGACCAGACAGTTTTTATTATGTCCTGATACGTAAAACCATAGAACTCAAAGAGGGTGTACTTTCTTTTTCTCACAACTGTAAATGTTTATGACTTAACAAAAAATAAATCTATTATTCTACACAATTGTTTTGCCAGAAATTTTAACTTAGTTTTATGTCCATTACTGCACTGGAAAAAATCTCAAAAAACAAAAAAAGTCCCCAGAGTTTTAACATTTCCTATAGATAAATCTAGACATTTGATTTAGTAGCTATATGGAAACTGCCTAATTCCCACAAGCAAGAATACACATTTTCTCTACTTCACATGGCACATTGTCAAGACATTATTTTTTAATTTCACATTATGATTTGGTTGAGAAATGTAAAAATGTTTCATTTTTGTGATCATGCACCTCTAGTAATGTCATTGCCTTTGAATAAAAATATTCAATTAGTCAGAGATGGTATATACATCCTTTCTTGATGATTCAGTTTGTGGATCAACAAAAGAAAGATATAAATATGTTTTTTAGAATAACTAGAGGTTCAACCAGTTGGGCAATAAAGAGTTTGGGGTGCATTTAAAGCATTCATTTGTCAAAAAATAACAGCCCATGTTTCTTGCTGAAAAAAGATGTCTGAATCACATCATAGAAAACTTGAATTAGAAGTAAAAGAAGAATATGCCACAAGATAGAATCAGGAAGCATGCCATATTTTTAGATCAAAAAAATACCTCCCATTTTAAAGAAAAATTGTCTTCCTTACAGATAACTACAATATAGAAAAGAACTATACAGGTGGTCCTCAGTTAACAACCACTCGTTCAGCGACCGTTCGAACTTACAACAGCGCTGAACAAGTGGTACTTACGACTGGTTCTCCAAGTTCCGGCCATCGCAGTGCCTCCACAGTCACGTGATCGCTATCTGGGTGCTCAGCAACCGGCCCAGATTTCCAACCGTTGCAGTGTTCTACGGTCACGTGATCGCAATTTCCATCTTTCCCTGCCAGCTTCCCACAAGCAAAGTCAATGGGGAAACTGGCAGTCACGATCACGTGGTCCTCACTTAAGGGCCCACGGTGATTCACTTAATGATGGTAATTGGCAACTGCTGTAACTGCCATCACTAAGCACCGTGGTCACATGACATCACGCTTTATGAACACATTACTTAGCGATGGATATTCAGGTCCCAATTACTGTAGTTAAATGAGGACTACCTGCATGAACTTGTCTTAAAATTTTTATTCAGCATTCTAGAATAAATATTTTGTAACACAATTTTTAATTTTTTAAAAAAAGAAAAAAAATTCGGGAAAATATGAAATAAGCTGTTCCTCATCCCTCCTCAACCACAAGATCAGGGCTTTCCAAACTGTGTGTCGCGACACAATACTGTGTCACCTGGGGGCCCCAAGTGTGTCACGTGACAACCCGAAAGCGCTGATGAAAATGCCCTCGGTTCCGGCAGGGAGGCGAAAATCGTGTGCGCACGCTGCCGGCCGCTGGGGATGGAAATTCTCTGCACCAATCAGCTGTGCGCTCGGAAGCCTGGCAGCGTGCACGTGCACACGGCAAGGCTTTTCGCCTCCCTGCCGGAACCGAGGGCATTTTCGGAGTCCCCAGAGCCTGCCCTTTCGAAGGGGCGGGCTCCGGGGACCCCGAAAATGCCCTCGGTTCCGGCAGGGAGGCGAAAATTGTGCGCGCACGCTGCCAGGCTTCCTGGCGCACAGCTGATCGGCGTGGAGAATTTCCACCCCAGCGGCCTCCCCCCCCGTCGATCAGCTATGCGCCAGGAAGCCCAGCAGCGTGTGCGCACGATTTTCACCTCCCTGCCGGAACCGAGGGCATTTTCGGGGTCTCCAGAGCCTGCCCTTTCGAAGGGGCAGCAGCTGCCACCGCGGTTTTTGTGGGCCGGCCGTTGGTGTGTCGCCAATGACAAAAGTTTGGAAATCCCTGCACTAGATCTTCACATCTCTAAACTGTAATATTTGAGGCCCCACAGTACAAAATTTAAAGTCTAATCTAGAGATTACTTGTTATTTCCTATCCTATAGGAACTTATTTTTTTTTCTTTAATTTTTCTTTTCTTCATTGTATAATTTATTATTGTTTTTTTTTGATGTTAGGTAAATACATTGAGAGCTCTTGCACCAAAGGCAAATTCCTTGTATGTTTAGTCATACTTGGCCAATAAAGTATTCTATCCTATTCCTATTCTACAGGAACTTAAATGCAACTTTCACATTATCACAAGAGGAAAACAACAGAAGCAAGATGAAGCTTTTCAAGTACATGAGAAATATTAGTTTAAAATGTGCAACAATGCAATAGAATCATTGAATTTGAATTTGAACAGAACAATTAGATCATGGAGTCCAACTCTGGTTGATGTTATAGTACTCTTCTCCGGAGTTGATATCCTTGATGGCCACGTTGCCTGAGAAATTCTGGAACTGCAGTTCAGATATCTGGAGGACATCCAGATTTCAGAAGACTGGACTATAAGAAGTAGAAAAGTCTTAATTACTCCAATAATTCCAGTAATGGAAGTGCCAAGGGAGCAGCTGGTTTATGACCATGGAAGTAAAACAAATGTTTTTATCAGGATTGTACCATGAAGAGATCGCTTCCGGGTGTTGGAGTGAGTGGTGCGCTGAGCCGAAGCTCCGCAGCTTTTCCGTTTGCGGCGATTCAAAAAGAAGAAAATTGCCGAAAAATCATCCTCGAAGAGAGGGTGAGCAGAAGATTGCCCACAGCAGGGTCGCCGGTCTCGCCGCTCTCTTCCGACCCCCATATTTCCACCACGGGGGAAGGGAGATTGAAGCGGTGAAAGGCGGCTGGAACTGACAAGAAGCTCTGCGGAAGCCGTGAAATCTGAATAAGATAAGTAGCACATCACCCAACCTTTTAGACACACATTTTATTTTTTAAATATTATTTGCCTTATTAACATCTAAGATTTATCTCTGGACTTGACTTATAAATGCTGGTGTTTTACTTCTTTCTTGCCAAAGGATTGTTTAAACGGTGGATTGGAAAGCTAATTGACTTTGCCTGAAATGGAATGATTGACTTTCTTTTTTATTCTTATTTTGGATTGTTTCTATTCTTATTATAATTGGAAGTATTTTTCTTTTGGAACTATCTTGCCTGGATTTTAATTTCTTATGGAATAATGAACTAGTGATTTAACATCCTTTCTTTTATCTGTTTGTGATTTTTACTATGAAAGAATTTTACCTTTCACTTCCTTTCTAAAGTGTTTGAATATTTTCTGGATTATATAAGTTGCTTTTTAGATTTTTTATGTTTCCTCTGGATTCCCTTTTTATAGAAATTTGACTGTTGAATGTCTATTTTGGGTAAAAAAGCTATTTAGACCAAGGAAGCTTCTCTTTTTATTTTTTATAGATAATATTTTACTTATTCATGGCTGGACTGAGCGGATACAAGCTGGCGTGAGAAACCTTGGGATTGTTTATCCTTTTTGTTATTATTTTGTCTACAATAGAAAAAAGTCTCTCCTTTCCTTTTTATCTTTTGTTTTTACATTTATATGGACATGTATATTTAATGGACTATAATTTAGTTATTTTGACAACTATTTTTAAAGGATTGTGTTTACTTTTTGTATTTTTTATTCCCTTTTTTTAAAAAAAAACAATTATTATCCCCTTCCCTTTTTTTTCTTCTCCTTCTCCTCTCTTTTTTTTTCTCTTACAGGGAAATTATTTACATTATGGCATCCATGGCATTGAGGAGGAGAGAGAAAGAAAAAGAAAAAGAAACTGGAAGAACATCTACAGATCCTGCAACTCCTACAGCATCAATGGAAGCCCCTCCATCAGAGATGAAAAAAATCCTGGATGCAATGGCATCATTAAACAAGAAAATGGAAGATTCAATGGTACAAAATAAACAGATGGAAGAACAAATTGCATCCTTAGATAAAAAAATAGATAAGAAGATGGAAGAAATGAAAAAAGAATTAACTCAGGAGATCAAACAAGAATTTAAAAAAGAAGTGCAGATAGTAAAGGAAGTTGTGAACACTTCGTCAGGGGAACTTAAAGATATGCAAGGTCAGATGCAAAAATTAGAGATTAAATCAGAAGATGTTACTAAGGAACTTGAATATAACTTATATATTACTGCATTAGCAGAAATGAGAGAGAAAGAATATATTTTGAGATTGAGAGCAGTTCAAGAACAATCAAATGAAAATGTAAGAGAATGAGACATAGAAAAAAGCAGGCTGTATATTGTAAACTTGACCTTGCATATTATGAACTTGGCATAACCTAAACAGAAGATTCAGTATCATGACTGGGATACAAGGTTAATGAAAACATGGATTTGGATTGTATAATTGCGAATTTGCCATTGAGTATAAGTGATATTCTAAATGTAAGATATAAGGCTAAACACAAACATAAGTTGATATTATAGATTATTGTTTAAGATAAGGATATGATGAGATGGTGTATATTGTGAATTTGACATTGAGTATTGCGATTCTGGCATAACCTAAACAGAACATAAGAGAAACTGCATGGATATATAAAGGTTAATGAAAACATGGGCCTGGATTGTATATGAGAAATTGTATGGATATATAAAAAAGTGATATTCTAAATGTAAGATATAAGGCTAAATACAAACATAAATTGATATTATAGATTATTGTTTTCTTTGGATGATGAGATGTAATTAGAATGATGGTTATTACAGGATGACATCATGTATGAATATGTATGTATGAATATTATAAAAATTGGTATATTAGGTATTAGGTTAAGTGATATGATAGGTTATGTATTTAGTTTAAATGGACACTATTACAAGAAGTGGAAATTATAGATGGATAATGGAGAAATAAGGAATTTTTCTTTTTTCTCTTTTAGGGAGATATATATATATTAGAATTAAATTACAGAAACATATATGTATGAATATTATAAGAATTGCTATATTATGTATTAAGTTACGTAATATGTTAGGTTATGTGCTAGTGGAATATGTAATCATAATATGAATAGAATATATTGTAGTTTATTAGAAGTAAATAAGGCTTTTATTTGTTATACTTATTGGACTTTATGGAAAAGACAAAAATGCAATAATGAACATTTAACATATAATTACTACTTCAAGGAGTGGAAGCCAAAGATGGAATATTGGGAGATAGTAAGAAAGGTGAAACCCATATGAAGATCAGAAGATTGGATTATAGAAATCAAAAGGCATATGACAAAGAAAAGTTCCTGTGTATTGTATGAAAGACTAACATTTAAAATTAATTATTGTACTTTAATTTCAAAGATAGATTGGAGGACATCTATTTTCTATATTTTCTTTGTTTATTATTTCTTGACTTCACTTTTTCTTTATCTTTTTCCTTATTTTGTATTTCTATTTCTATTTCTTTTTTCTATTCTAACTTTTAATATGTATTGTAAAACTTAATAAAATTATTTTAAAAAAAAGAGAACAATCAAATGAAAATGTAAGAGAAAGGATTGTTTCTATGGCTGTTGTGGGTCTTCCGGGCTGTGTGGCCGTGTTCTGGAAGTTGTGGTTCCTAACGTTTTGCCAGCATCTGTGGCCAGCATCTTCAGAGGGCAGGAGCACCCACAACAGCCATTGAACTCCAGCCGTGAAAGCCTTCGACAATACAGATTGTTTCTATATTAGCCAAATTTTTGGAGATAAAAGAACAAGATTTGGATTTGGAAATATATAAAATTTTCAGATTAAATTCACGCTATGCTAGAGAAAAGAAAGTACCTAGAGACATATTGATATATTTTGTGAGCAAAGTTATAAAAGAGCAAATTTTGAAGAAGCATTATAATACTGGATTAAATATAGAAGGAAAAGAAATAATAGTATTAAAAGAAATACCTTTGAGGATACTAAGGAAAAGAAAAGATTATTCCTTCTTTACAGAAAAATTAAAGCGAAATAATATTTCATTTAGATGGGAGAGATTAGAAGGTGTATATTTTATGTTCAAAGGGCAAAGGTTCAGGATAACTTCTATTCTAAAAGCAAAACCATTTTTAGAGAAATATAAGACAGATATGAATGATGCATCTGGAGATTTGGAAGAAAAAGTGGAGACACCAAAAGATAAACCACCCAGAGTCCCCTTATGGGGGGAGATGGGCGGTGATATAAATTGAACAAATAAATAAATAAAGAGACGAGTGAAGACTTATCTGAGTTGGGAGCTGCAGGACTGGACTGGAAAAAAGGCTTTTAAACATCAAAATACTTATGGATTACAAATATTTGACATGGAACATTAACGGTGCCAATTCCCCACGAAAAGACGAAAAAATGTTCATTCCCTGAAAAAACTGAGATTGGATATAACTTCCTTACAAGAGACTCATATCTGTAAAAAAGATATTAAGTATTTGATTTGTAAACAACTTGGAGAAGAATTTATTTCGGCTGGACTTAAAAAAACTAAGGGGGTAGTTTTGTATATACAGTGGGGCAAAAAAGTATTTAGTCAGCCACCAATTGTGCAAGTTCTCCCACTTAAAAAGATGAGAGAGGCCTGTAATTGACATCATAGGTAGACCTCAACTATGAGAGACAAAATGAGAAAACAAATCCAGACAATCACATTGTCTGATTCGGAAAGAATTTATTTGCAAATTATGGTGGAAAATAAGTATTTGCTCACCTACAAACAAGCAAGATTTCTGGCTCTCACAGACCTGTAACTTCTTCTTTAAGAGGCTCCTCTGTCCTCCACTCATTACCTGTAGTAATGGCACCTGTTTGAACTTGTTATCAGTATAAAAGACACCTGTCCACAACCTCAAACAGTCACACTCCAAACTCCACTATGGTGAAGACCAAAGAGCTGTCGAAGGACACCAGAAACAAAATTGTAGACCTGCACCAGGCTGGGAAGACTGAATCTGCAATAGGCAAGCAGCTTGGTGTGAAGAAATCAACTGTGGGAGCAATAATTAGAAAATGGAAGACATACAAGACCACTGATAATCTCCCTCGATCTGAGGCTCCACGCAAGATCTCACCCCATGGGGTCAAAATGATCACAAGAACGGTGAGCAAAAATCCCAGAACCACACGGGGGGACCTAGTGAATGACCTGCAGAGAGCTGGGACCAACGTAACAAAGGCTACCATCAGTAACACACTACGCCGCCAGGGACTCAGATCCTGCAGTGCCAGACGTGTCCCCCTGCTTAAGCCAGTACATGTCCGGGCCCGTCTGAAGTTTGCTAGAGAGTATTTGGATGATCCAGAAGAGGATTGGGAGAATGTCATATGGTCAGATGAAACCAAAGTAGAACTGTTGGGTAGAAACACAACTCGTCGTGTTTGGAGGAGAGAGAATGCTGAGTTGCATCCAAAGAACACCATACCTACTGTGAAGCATGGGGGTGGCAACATCATGCTTTGGGGCTGTTTCTCTGCAAAGGGACCAGGACGACTGTTCCGTGTACAGGAAAGAATGAATGGGGCCATGTATCGTGAGATTTTGAGCGCAAACCTCCTTCCATCAGCAAGGGCATTGAAGATGAAACGTGGCTGGGTCTTTCAGCATGACAATGATCCCAAACACACCGCCCGGGCAACGAAGGAGTGGCTTCGTAAGAAGCATTTCAAGGTCCTGGAGTGGCCTAGCCAGTCTCCAGATCTCAACCCCATAGAAAACCTTTGGAGGGAGTTGAAAGTCCGTGTTGCCCAGCGACAGCCCCAAAACATCACTGCTCTAGAGGAGATCTGCATGGAGGAATGGGCCAACATACCAGCAACAGTGTGTGGCAACCTTGTGAAGACTTACAGAAAACGTTTGACCTCTGTCATTGCCAACAAAGGATATATAACAAAGTATTGAGATGAACTTTTGATATTGACCAAATACTTATTTTCCACCATAATTTGCAAATAAATTCTTTCCGAATCAGACAATGTGATTGTCTGGATTTGTTTTCTCATTTTGTCTCTCATAGTTGAGGTCTACCTATGATGTCAATTACAGGCCTCTCTCATCTTTTTAAGTGGGAGAACTTGCACAATTGGTGGCTGACTAAATACTTTTTTGCCCCACTGTACAACCAAAGTTAAATCCAAAAAAGATTCTAGTTGATGATGAAGGAAGATACATTGCAGTTGAAATTAATATACAAGGAACTAAAACATTAATTGTTGGACTCTATGCACCAAATATGGACAAAGGAGTATTGTATAAAAACTTAATGGATAAACTTTTGGATTTACCCTATGAAAATTGGTGTTTTATGGGTGATTGGAATGGGGTTATTCACCCAATGATGGATAGACATTCACAAAAAGAAGTGAAACGTGCACAAGGAAAATTACCACAAACATTGTTTGATTTGAAATAAATGTTGGATTTACAAGATATTTGGAGATTGATGAATGGGACTTCAAGAGAGTATACATACTACTCAGAGAGATTTAAATCCTTTTCCAGAATAGATATGATTTTGATTTCTAAAGGTTTAATGATGGACATTGGTAAAGTTGAAATATTACCTAAGACTCTCTCAGATCATAATCCTGTAATGTTGACTTTTAAAGGAAAACGGAATGTATTTAGATGGAGACTGAATGAGTCAATCTTTCGGAAAAATGATATAGTTGATGTATGTAAAAAAAAGTTGAGAGAATATTTTCAATTGAATTTAAACAAAGGCACGAATATACAAACTGTATGGGATGCCAGCAAAGCATATATGAGGGGTTATTTTATCCAATATAATGCTCAAATGAGGAGAAAGAAACAAGAGAGAATTCAATTGATTTTAGATGAAATTAAAAGCAAAGAGTTATGTTTAAGAGATAAGCCAATGGATGACACCTTGCTTACTCAAATTAATTTTTTACAAAAACAAATATCAATGATATTGACACAAGAGATAGAAACTCAAATGAAATTTACAAAACAAAAATACTTTGAACATGCAAATAAACCAGGTAGATGGTTAGCCTACAAATTGAGGAAACAAAGACAAAAGAATTCAATTGTTAATATACAACATGAAGGGAAAGTTTTGGTGAATAATATAGATATACAAGAAGTCTTTTACGATTATTACTCAAAATTATATAAAAAACAAGATGTTAATCTAGTCAATATTGACAAATATCTGAGTAAGCAAAAGTTAACTGTTCTTAACTATCAACAAAGAGTAATACTTAACAATCCGATAACAACAGAGGAAATGGTAAAGGCCTTTGAAAATTAGTAGTGGAAAAGCACCTGGACCTGATGGCCTGTCAGCAGCCTATTATAAATGCTTCGAGGATGAACTATGTTTACCCTTGCAGAATACTATGAACTCGATTTTGGAAACAGGAAACATGCCAGAGACTTGGAAAGAAGCACATATAACATTGATCCCAAAAGAACAACAAGATCTGACTTTAACTAAGAATTATAGACCAATATCTTTATTGAACAATGACTATAAAATATTTTCAACTATATTGGCAGAAAGAATGAAAAATATCCTTAAGAACTTTATACATCAAGATCAAGCTGGATTTCTACCTAAGAGACAAATCCGAGACAATGTCCGAAATATATTAGATGTGCTGGAATATTTGGAACAACATTATGAAAAACAAGCTGCCTTGATATTTATAGATGCTGAAAAAGCTTTTGATAATTTAAATTGGCCTTTTATGTTTAAAGTATTGGAAAATATGAATTTTGGAGGAAATTTTACTAAGTGGATTAAATCAATATATACTCCCCAATTTGCAAAAATAATTGGTAATGGAGAATTTAGCAAACCATGTGAAATCCAAAAAGGTACAAGACAAGGTTGTCCATTATCTCCACTTTTGTTTATATTGGTACTAGTAGAGGTGTTACTTAGAGACATTAGACAAGATGATGGTATTCATGGTATTAGAGTTAAAAAAGAAGTTTATAAATTAAGAGCCTTTGCTGACAACTTAGTCATTACTTTGGAGAATCCATTAGATGGAATTGAATTATTGATACAGAAATTAAAAGACTTTGGGTCGTTAGCAGGGTTTAAAGTGAATTTAGAGAAAACAAAAGTTTTGACTAAAAACATGGATCACCATCAACAAGAGAAATTGAAAGAAATAACGGGATATTCAATGGAAGAAAAAGTAAAATATTTGGGAGTATATTTAACATCTAAAAATGTTAAGTTGTTTAAGAATAATTATATTCCACTTTGGATAGATATTAAAAAAGACTTGGATCAATGGAAAAAATTACAATTATCATTGTTAGGTAGAATCTCAGTAATTAAAATGAACATTCTGCCACGAATTTTATATCTTTTTCAAACATTACCTATATTAGCATCAGAAGAACCTTTTAAACAATGGCAACGGGATATTTCTAAATTTATTTGGCAAGGAAAAAAACCAAGAATAAAATATAAAGTTTTGCAAGACTCAAAAGAAAGAGGCGGACTAGGTCTACCGGATTTGAAGTTATATTATGCTGCTTGTTGCTTGGTATGGATTAAAGAATGGATAGTTCTGAAAAATGAAAAATTATTGAATTTGGAGGGTCATGAATTAAGATATGGATGGCATGGATATTTGTGGTACGACAAAGTTAAAGTTAATGTGGACTTTAAAAATCATTATATTAGAAGATCATTGTTAAGAATTTGGAGTAAATATAAACAAATTTTATGTTATAAAAGACCTTTATGGATTTCCACGCAAGAAGCATTTCATAGAACAGAAGAAATAAAGATAAATGGCTGACTTATAAGGACTTTTTAAAGAAAGAACAAGGACAATATATAATTAAAACAAAATAAGAACTTGCTCTAGAAGGATATACATTCCAATGGCTTTCATATATGCAACTTGTAGAAAAATTTTAATTAGATAAAAAAATTGAATTTGAACAAACTAAATCGGAATTTGAGATACAATTATGTGAGACAAATGATCATTTAATTGCTAAAATGTATAAATTATTGTTAAAAGGAGAAATGGTAGAGGAACAAGTTAAAGATTGTATGATAAAATGGGCAAAAAATATTGGACATAATATACAAATGCAGCAATGGGAAGATATGTGGAACAAAGGGTTAAAATTTACTTTGTGCTATAATTTGAAGGAAAATTTTTATAAGATGATGTATAGATGGTATATGACCCCACAAAAACTTGCTAAAATGTATGGGAATGTCTCCAACTTGTGTTGGAAATGTAAAAAAAAAGAGGGGTCTTTTTACCATATGTGGAGGACATGTGAAATTGCAAAGAAGTTTTGGACTCAGATACATTCATTGATGCAAAATATTTTACAAATTCGAGTCCCATTTAAACTGGAATTATTTTTATTGGGAATATGGGAAGAACAAATAGGAAAACAATTTGTAAGAATTATGCAATATATGATTACAGCAGCACAACTTGTATATGCCCAAAATTGGAAAAATCAGATTTTACCTATGATACAAGATTGGATGTTAAAACTGATGGATATGGCAGTAAATGACAAATTTGATATGCTTATTAAAAGAAAACTCAAACTGTTATTTTCTTAAAGAATGGAAACCATTAATGGACTATTTGCAACATGCAGGTGGGGCGAAGCTTATCTGGGGTTTTGAAGACTAAAATATATATAAATTGATATATTAGACAGGAAATGTTTTTGTATGTTACATATAGAGCTAGCATGTAAGATAAAAAAAAATTAAATTACTAAGACCAGAGATAAATCGGAAGTTGACCAATTTCTATGCTTTATCTTTATCTTTTTTTCTTTTCTTTTCTATAAACTTTTACTTCTTTCCTTGATTTGTATTTCTATTTCTTTTTCATTTTCACCTTTTAACTATGTATATCAAAAACTCTAATAAAATTTGGGGGGAAAAAAGGATTGTACCATGAATAAGTTCAGCTTGATCAGTGTAATATACTTGCATCTGAAGAGGAGAACTTCACAAGGTTATCCCCACTGAGGGGTCAAGAGTGAGAAGTTCTAAGTATCATTAAAAGCATACTTGGTCTCTGTAATGCAAGTTTTTTCCCTGAAGTTACAAAGTCTTTATGAAACACCAAAATAAAAATGACTTATACCCTTATACATGTAAGCAAAAAAATTCTGAACAAACCATGTGACTTTTTACAAAAAACTTATGATGTTAAGTTCAAAAACCCACTCCTAACTGTTCTTCAGACATCGAACATAAGAAGAGCCAAAAGGTTGCATAATCCAATATTCTTGAATTCATAATGTTCACAATGGCTAATCAGGTATAGAAAACCCAAATGAAGAACATTAGTTTAACATTATTTGCCCTTCACAATTCCAGAAACTGAAATTCAAAACTTACTGTATCTGATACTGGAGGTCCTATATAGTGCTTATAATTAGAAGCCATGAAAAGCATTATCTCCCATAATGGATTATGGAGTAGAAATGCTACTACACTGATTAATAAGATGCTACTTCAGTCAGCATGACATGTATCAGTATCCATTCAGATAGTATTCACTTTGTATGTTTCTAATTAATAAGGACCGAATTCTCTAATTATTAGACCCTCATATAAAGAGGTATTTTATTCCATTATGAGAGTAAACACAATCCTTTGATACTAATTTTACAACCCATGGTTTGAGTTTAAATGATTAGGTGTAATATTATTAGAAGTTGAAAAGTGCTAGCTTTGGCAAATGAGAGTAAAACATAAGAAAAATTCATTACTTTTTTTTTCCATTCACAGTATGATTTCAAATTTTATACCAGTTTTGAAACAACCTTTTTCTACAAAATACATTTTAGCTCTCTCAAAACTAAATGCATTTCAAATATAGGGATACATTTGCATGCATACATGTATCTGTTTGCATAGATATACATAATGTAATATAATATGAACAGCTACGTCTAAAATTTTAATAAAGCACTTCTAATATATATAAAATTTTAATGTAAGAAACAATTCTATCAGCCATCAATTATACAGTTTTAAAACTAAATCAGATTTAAATGTCACTCAGAGTTAACCCCAAGGTGCTCCCACACTCACTGTGCTCTCTTCACTAATTAATAGATCATTAGTAAGAACCAGTACTGCCTGCCTTGTGCACAAGCTATCCTAATTGCTTTGCAAAACAAATTATTATTTTTTATTCATTTAGCATGACATCCCACATAAATTAACTAAAACTGTGTAAAACTAAGGCCAATTTTCAGATATATATTAAAATATCTATGATTTTCAGAATACACAGTACATTATTAAGAAAAAATTAAGTATTGCCATTGCTGCCTATTCTCCAAGTTTAAGTTCCCAATCAGATATTGTCAGAATTATATCTTTCTTCCAGTAGCGGGCAAAATTTATTCTCGCTGCTATGAGCATGCATCTCATTAAATAGCGATGTTTCTTTTTGATTTTTGCTTAAATTAAACCTAGTAAGAAAAGTTGTGGTTTCATTTCATATATATCTTTCCAGTACTTTTGGGGTTTTTTTTACATGTCTACAACATGTGGTATAATGTTCCTTCTGTTTTGTGGCATTTCCAACATTTGTTGCTGTATGATCTATCTTAGATATTGATGGAATTGTACACCATCTGTAAAACATTTTGTACCAATTTTCTTTTTAAGTTATAGCTTGGTGTAAATTTTATGGATTTAGTCCATAATTCTTCCTATTGTTGTTGTGACTGTTTCTTTAAAATTTTGCATTCATTTTGTCATACAGTTCTTTGTTCTGTCTCTGTATCATATCTGAGTAAAAGTTTATATATGCACCCTAATATGAGCGTTTCGAGTTCTGCCTTTTTCCTTAATGTCTCTCCTTCATTCTTGAGATCTGATTTTATCCTTCCAGCAATTTGTAAATACATCAACCATGGTATAGTCTAGCCTTCCCTGAGTAGTTCTTGCTGTTTCTTTAATCTATTAAAGAAAGTAGAAAGTAAACTCTGAATGAACCATATCTGCATATGTAATTACATTTTTCTTGCTGTAAGTATCTCCAACATGGAAAGCATTTGAGGGAGAAACTAGAGGTGAAATTGTTGGGCTTATTATTCCCTTTGTAGACTTTGTCTAATAACATGTCCTTTTAAATTTTTATCCTCCTTTGTATCTCTGTACCATAAATATCAATGAAGTCCATTGGCTAAGCCAGCTCCTTCCAATATTGCCATGCTACTATTCAGGAATTTTATCCACTCTGTTATCCAGGACAAGCAACTTTCTTTATGATAGAGTTTGAGATTTTGAAGAGTAAGATATCTTTGATATCTTGTAGATTTTTTAGTTTAACTCTGGGTTTTTCCCTACTCCATATGAATTTACTGAGAGTTTCTTGCCATTCTTGTAAAGTTCTCTGTGAAATTCTGATTGGTGCCATTTGGAATGGATAGTTTATCTTGGGTAGTACATTCATTTTGATAACTGCAATTGATTCTAACAAGGATAAGTTTACATTCCTCCACCTTTTGAGGTCTCTTTTGATTTGCCATAATTTAACATAATTATTTTGGTATATTTCTTGATTGTGGCCTATCAGATGCAAACTGAGATATATCACTGAATGAGCTATCTGACAGCCAGATTCTTCCTGCAGATTTCTCCTTGCATTAAATATCTTTTAATTATTTTTGCTTTCTGAACATCGATTTTGTATCCAGAGAATTCTCCAAAATTATGAATTGTTTTCATTACCTGCCTTTTGTGTTTCTGTGATGTTTAATATATTATCTGCATAACATTTAAGCTTATATTCCTCTCCACAAATTTTGAGACCTGATGTTTATTGCCTCAAACTTTTTCTGCCAGTATTTCTAACACAATCTTCTTCTTTCTAGCGTTTTCCCGCTTTTTTCACGGGGTCTGCTTTTCAGATCTTGAAACACCACTTTGCCCGATCATCCGCATCCTCAGGGCATAGCCCATCAATTTGCATGTCTTTATTGATGGTGTCCTGCCATCTCTGTTTTGGTCGCCAACGTGGCCGTTGGCCATCGATTTTAAGATGGTAAGCTATTTTGGCAACAGTGGAAGGTGCTACTCTAAGAACATGTCCATACCAACGTTGGTATGGACATGTTGGTATTTCTAACACAATGATGAATAATAAAGGAGAGAGCGAACATCCTTGCCTTGGACCTTTACTGTTTTGGAAAGCTGCAGAGAGTTCCATTAGCTTTGCTTTTTGCCTTTGGTATATACTTTTACCGCAAGCTTGAAACTCTTCTCACGGGTTCATTTTAATTAGTACTGCCAGTAGGAATTGTCACTGCAAATTATCAAAGGCTTTTTCCATGTCTAAAAAAGTTAGTGCAGCTTTCTTCCTTTCTTTTTTTTAAATATTTTCCATTGTATTGATTACAAACTTGCTGTTGTCCTTGATATTCCTCTTTGGGATAAAACCAGTTTGGTCAATATGTATAATATCTAAAACACATTTCATATATCTATCAGCTAGTATTGTTGTAAAAATCTTATAATCTACATTCAGCAAGAAAATTGGCCTATATGACTGTGGTTTCTCTGGGTCGTTCCCTTATTTGTAAATCAGAGTTATATATGCCTGTTCCCATGTTGGTGGTATTGCTTTTGTTTCTTTAATTTCATTCATGATATTTGTCAATGGTTTTAATAGTACTTCTTCAAATTCTTTGTAATATTGCGCTATCAACCTATCTGGACCTGGTGCTTTTCCCAATTTGATTTGTTTTATTGCTTTTTTATTTTCTTGGACAGTTATAAGTGTACAGGTAGTCCTCACTTACCAACTGCGTCGTTCAGAGGCCATTCAAAGTTATGACAGTGCTGACAAAATTATGACCAATGCCTGCATTTATGAGCTTCGCAGCATCCCTCAGTCATGTGATTGCCATTACAGTCTGTATGCACAGTCCTGTGTCTAACCTTTTTTAATTTTTTCCCTCCTTGCAGAGCAGAGAAATTAGAGAGGAAGGGATTACAGGAGAGTAAGCAGGCACACAATGGGGAATACACATAGAAAGGAATGTGGTGGCACTGGCAGCCCTGAGTGTGCTATGCAAACAGCCTGGTTGTATTCCTCATTGTGTGCCTGCTTACTCCCTTGTAATTCCTTCCTCTAATGTCTCTGCTCTGAGAAGGGGGAGGGAGGAAAAAACAGGTCAGGCACAGGAGAGATTACCTATAGAAATTGTTTGTTTTTTTTCCTTTCCTTCCAATACTTTATTTTCTCATTAATCCCCAGGATGTCAATACCACAAGCAAGCTCAGTGCTAGGGATGGGGATGGGTGATAGTGATAGACATAGTTTAAAACTACTGTCTCACACAGCCTTCATTTGAAGACAATTGGAGACATATGCCTCAACTTGGACTCCACCATTGGGAGATTACAGAAACAATTAGGCAATTGTATTATTTATTTATTTATCATATTTCTTCACCACCCATCATGTATAGCAACAACTCTGGGCAGTTTACAAGTGAATAAAAAGAATAAAAGATTTGTTATAAAATATAAATAAATGTAAGAAATATAAAATATGAAATATGAAATATGAAGTCCAAGACGGTCTTAGTAAAATTTTCCAGGGCCACATCAAGGTACCAACCACCCCCAAGATCGACTATCCCCCCTCTCGCCCCAAGCGACGTGGCATACCCAAGTCTTAACTCCCTTTCTGAAGGCCGGGAGAGTGGGGGCCTGCCTCACCTCTGGGGATAAGTTATTTCAAAGGGTGGGGGCCACGGCAGAGAAGGCCCTCTTCCTGGACCCTGCCAATCGACAATCTCTCATGGACAGGGTCCATAACATGCCCTCTCTGCCTGACCAGGTGGGACGAGTCGATGTAATGGGGGTGAGGCGGTCCCTCAGGTAACCTGGACCCACTTACTTACTTACTTATTGAATTTATATGGCTGCACAACTTGAACAAGGTGACTCTGGGCAGCTTACAAGAAACCACCATGATACAATGACAGAACAGTAATAATCAATAATATGTGACCTGGTTCACAATCATACTCTCTCCCAACTGGAACTTACCCATCTTAGTCCTAGTACTATGAGTTGTACTTTTTGGGAGTACATTGTAACTGTAATAGTTCAATAGATAAGATGTGTGTAGTCAGGCTTTCTACATTTTGTCCTGTGCCAGCAAATATGAGTGCAAGAGTTCAGACTTAGATAAAGTCTGGCAGCTATAAATCTCACCAGAGTGCAGGAACGCAAGAGCTCAGGAAAAACAAGTAAGCATACTTCAGAAGGCAAAAGTTCCATGCAGACAAATCCAAGATGTAGGAATCAGAGCTGAGTGTGGCCTTGTGCCAGTCAGAGGTCAGTCAGAATAACAGAAGCAGCATATGTTCAAGAAGTTAGGTCCAAGGTTGGAAAGTTATTAACCAACAAAAGTCTGACTCCCAAGCCCTTCTTTTATAGCCCTCACGCATGCATATTTTCCTGAGTCATGGTGTAGTCAGAGTGTATCCGACCTGCAGGAAGCAGTCGAGCAGCTCCTTCGGAAACCAAGCTGGGGGACGACGACGAGAGATTGGACGTCCTTGGCAAATGAAAGTGGGGGAGAAGGTATACTTATCTACAAAGTTCCTAAAATCCTCACAACCCTCAAAAAAGCTGGGTCCAAAATATCGATCTTCTGATCGACAAGCCTGGCGTCTTACCCACTGAGCCACCACGCCCCGACAGTAGAGTTACAACTACCAAAAAATTTGAGAAAAGTCCACCCCGTTTGTCACTGTAGTCTGCTGAAACCAGTTAAAGACTCAGAACGCTGGCACCCAGAGCAACCTACACCAGTTCCATTGATGGTCGATGGACAACAGCACTTAGAAGTGCCAGAGATACTAGAGTCCAGACGGCACCGGGGGGGGGGGTTGCAGTACTTAATACAGTGGAGACATTTCCCCAAATCAATGTACTATTAACAATATATATATATATAGAGAGGAATACAAAGGATCCGGGCAATTATAGGCCCATCAGTCTAACACACAATATGGCTAAAATATATGCCAAGTTTCTCTTAAGTAGAGTTGAGAACTGGGTAGATGAAAAGTACATTCTTGCAGAAGAATATTCTGGCTTTAGACAGAGTCAATGTACTATTAACAATTGCTTTGTCTTGAACCATCTAATTATTAAATGTGTCAGCAGGGGGAGGCAACTATTTGCTGCTTTTATAGACTTTACTACAGCATTTGACAGAGTTAATAGGAAAATAATATGAAGGAAATTGACTGTCCTCAATATGGAACCCAGACTGCTTACACTGATCAAAGCCCTTTACTTGCTTGAGAGTGTAGTTTGGGGTAAATGGAGTCATGACAAGCTAGATCCGTACTTACAAAGAAGTAAGACAGGGGTACATACTTGCACTACTGCTATTCAACCTATATATTAATGACTTACCAGTACTGATGAAGGATCCTGAAGTACACATGCCTAAGGTACTAACACTCACTGCAATGCTTTGCTATACGTTGATGGTATGATTCTATTATCATATTTGCAAGTTGGGGTATGTAGGTCGTTAAGAAGACTCACCTCCTACTGCCATAATTCTCTGATCATTATAAATCAAAATCAAAGGTCATGGTTTTTGGAAAACGACATCACAGCCATAAATGGCTATTAGATGGTGAGTCAGTAGAGCAACCCTTCCTTATTTAGGAATAGTCTTCTCTGAGACCGGATCTTGGCTCCCTTATCATTGAAGGAGCTCACTCAGAGTGAGGGCATGTATGAATTTATTGTTAAAATTAATAAATCACTGTTATCCAGGTTCCTTAGCCCCAATTATTAAGATATACAATTCCAAAGTTACCCATATGCTCCTATATTGAGCTGAAGTTTGGGGCTTAAAACATGTACTAGACCAGGGCTTTCCAAAGTGCCGCCTCTGGCGACACACCAGTGGCGGCGGTGGCGTGCGCACGGCGGCGGCATGGAGGGGGCGTGCGGCGCCGCGCGCGTGCACGGTGGCGGCGCACGTGTGCATGGTGGCGGCGGCAGCAGCTGCCGCTACCGCCGTGCACGCGCGCACCGCCGCTTCCGGGTGGTGTGGCGACACACCACACTGTGTGTGGCAACACACTTTTGTGTCGCGACACACAGTTTGGAAAGCTCTGTACTAGACCAAACACAATCACAGCATCTGAGGAGTAGTTTGGAGGTGGGTAAAAGGACCTCAGCTGCTTCAGTTAGAGCCAAATTGGGCATTTATACACTTTGTTCTTTGTCTAAAATTAGGGCACATAATTACTGGTACAAAATCAATACTATGGAAACAGACAGACTCCCAGAATTGTGTCTGATAGAACAGACTAAATCTCAATTAGAGACCTCTTGGATTGCACAATTCACAAACTACATCAGGAGTTGTGGTTTCCCTGTTTCTTGTTCAACTGTCTCTGGAAAACAAGTTAGAAAGACTGCTGCACAAAGAATTTTGGACATAGCAGCTCAAAGATATATAGTTACCCTCAGTAAGACCAGCACATTGAAAAGGATGAACCATTATAAATGCACCTTACAAATTGCTAAATATTTAAATACAGAAATGCACAAACATCTTAGGGGGATACTTACTTGAACGAGATTTGAGCAGTCAGACACAATGGTTAAATATGGAAGATTTAACCAAGTTCCTTACCACAAATGTACATGCATTTGTGGAGCTCCAAAGATACAGGTCATAGCTTATATATTATTTGAATGCCATTTGTATAAGAAAAAGATTAATACCTTGGATCCCACATTGGACTAACATCCTATTGGGATCCACATGTTAAAACAACATATTTCATGTATAGTGAGAACCCAAATATTACATACAACACAGCCGTTTATCTAAACAAAACAGTATAATTGAGGACTGCATATGTGGATCTGATTGGGGTAAAATGTAGGTAAGAAACAACATAAATCCACATTAGGATCAAATACAAACAACGGTGACATCAAGGAGTTGAGTAGTTTGGAAACCAGTATGATACAATAATGTTCTGAATTTTAAAAAAGAGAGAAAGAAGATGCTATGAATTGTACTTCTTGGGAGCAAGTTGTTACTGGGGAAGCTGACTAGATTTTAAAAAGTCAGCTCTGTATGTGGACAGGTGGCTCTCTACACTGGTTGTAAACCTGTGGCAGTAAAATTTACACGGCTATCCAGTTTGTGTTTTCTTTTATGTCTATGTTTCGTATGATTTAACATAAAAAACTTCCTGTTCTGTTATTTTGGATTTTTTTCAACTTGGTGATCTAACTGGATGCCACTTGTTTATTTGACATACTTCCTGCATACTTTATTAAATCATCCATGAAAGAACTGACCCCATGGTTATGGGAGATGCTGAATGCTTCCTTGATGGAACGATGTGTTCTCCCTTACCTAAAGGTGGCAGTGATAAACCTTTACTAAGGAAACCCTCTAGATCAAGAGATTTGTACAATTTATCAGTTTCAAATACTTTCTGGGAAAGATAACTGAGAAGTTGGTGCAACATGAAACTCATTTTCTGGATCCAGAAATTAGGCTTTTAATTGGAACAGGATACTAAAATTGCTTTGTTTTGGCAAATGACCTATATCAGAAATAGGATGGGCGGAATGTGGCCCTACTAATTCTCTTGGATTGCTTGATGGCTTTCAATGTCATTACCATGGCTTTCTTCTCATCTGCCTAGTGGGACTGGGGCATGAAAGTCCTTGCAGTTTTCTTGGCAAGGTTTTTTGGAAGTGCTTTGCCATTGCCTGCTTCCTAGGGCTGAAAGTGAGTGACTGGCCCAAGATCACCCAGCTGGCTTTGTGTCTAAGGTGGGACTAGAACTCACAGTCTCCCGGTTTCTAGCCTGGTGCTTTAACCACTAGACCAAATTGGCTCTCTCACCTCATCAAGTACTGTGTCCAATTGTGTGGATTACATAATTCAAATTGGATAAGGTTTAGAAAAGAGCCATGAAGTTGATCAGGGGACTAGAACTTAAGTGTTATCATGGGAATGTTGATCTTTCAAGACTGGGGGAAAATAATAGTACTTTTCAAATATCTGAATGCAGGATACAGAATAATGGATTTAAGTTACAAGATGGCAGGTTCCATGTGAATTTAGGAAGAACTTATGGACAGTAAGAACAATACAAATTCAGACCAATTACCCAGGGGGAGGTCAGGCTTCTTTCACTGGATGTGTTGAAGCAGAAGTTGAACAATAATTTATCATTTGGAGTCCTACAACGAACAAGGGTTGGACTCAATAGCCTTAAAAGTTCCTTCCAAATTTATAATTTTACATACTGGCAAGCACAACTCTTTTTTCCCTTCTCTGTGGTTTCTCCCTCTGGAAAAAGTACAGGGTGACCAAAGCAGTTTAAGATAGTGGACTGCTTGCAAGTCTTTCACTTTGGATAGTCTTAAAAAAATTCCTTTGCAGGGAAATTAGGTGATTAAATGTAGCTGTCAGGGAAAGCTAGTTTGAGGTGCTTGTAGAATCTGAAGCTGCTCTTCTTTGAGCACTCCATGGTATCATAGGGGTGTGTGTGTTTGGGTTTTGGTCCCAACACTCTTCACATCATCCATCCTGTTGGAGAAGATTTTGTCTTCAGCAGCTAGGCTTGGATTTATACACAAGTACCATACAAGAGAAACTGAAACTAGCTACAGGAGGCTAAAGATAATTGCCATGACTTATAGTCCTACAAGTGGTTACTTCAGCCTGCTTCACTGACTCCTTCATTATATGTGCAAGGTTCAGAGAAAGACTGCATCTTCTCTGCAGTACACCATAACAGAAGGTAAGAAACATCAAGAGAGACTCCTGTTTTTACTCATCTTCTCCAAAATGCAGCATAATGCAATTTGGGAAAAATTAAATCCATGGAAGAAATCTGTGAACACTTAAGTTCACAGTTCTTACTAAAACAACAAAAATAGGTAGTGAATTCACTGTCCAATGAATAGATAGCAGCTGTGTGAATGTCTGATGTATTGGGTTTGACATTAATTCTCTGTTTGTACAAATCTCAGAACTGAAATCTTCATTTTACGTTCACTGAAACTAAGGTCCATTTATGTAAGCAAAACCAATTTTAAAATTATTTAACTGTACGGAAGTACAAGAGCCAGTTTGGTGTAGTGGTTAAGACATCAGAAACCAGGAGACCATGAGTTCTAGTCTTGCCTTAGGCATGAAGCCAGCTGGGTGACCTTGGGCCAGTCACTCTCTCTCAGCCCTAGGAAGCAGGCAATGGCAACCCACTTCTGAAATCTTGCCAAGAAAACTGAAGGGACTTGTCCAGGCAGTTATCAGGAGTCAACACTGACTCGAAGGAAAAAGAAACAAAAAAATATGTAGAGTTTTATCTAGACAATAAAGTTTGCTAGAAGGGCTATTATATACAACACGTTTATGCAAGTTCAATTTTTCTAATCTTCCATTCGAGGAATAAATCAAAACTATCCCTTTATTCGAGAGAATCATTAAACAAATCTAAACAGATAAAGTATACCATGGTCTCTTGAGTAGGGCTGGCCCAAGATACTTTGTATTTGAGGTAAGAAACAAGGTAACTTCTGTTCTGTATATGAAATAGAAAGGGATGCTAAATGGCCAGCAGTTGAGATTTTGTGGAGTCCATGGTAGCACATAATCTAATACCACCACTCAGCATCTTCCAGCAGAACTCTCTTTTGCTTTTTTTATGAAGGGAACCCTGGCAGAAAAGACAGGGCTAAAGATAGGAAGCAAATTCTATTTTGAATTCTAGATTGACAGCTAATTTAAAATCCATCCTGCATCACTATCAACCTGCAGGTAATATGTGTTCAGTACCTTTTTATACATCTGTATGTTTATTCAACCCCATACAGCAGATAATACTGTATATGACAATCACTTGATCACATACTTGAAAAACTTGAATCACACATGGGATGGCCACCTCTATCCAAAGGATATGAAAATGGTCCGGAACTCAGGATGCGAGAAACAAGTTGGTGTTTTTTAATACATCGATATGCTTTACAGCAAAATCGCCACGAAGATTATCTTTTCTTCTGAAATGTTGTAGGCTGGTCAAAACTGACACACACTCGTCAGGAAAAAGCCCCACTTGTAGAAGCAAGCCTCGCACGGCTTCTAAGGCAACGAGGAGGAGGCAACACTGCGCTATCCGAGGACCTGCTATCCGCTAGGTACTGTACAACCACTGCCCCGACCCATTCGGACCCCGCCCAGCCGCCGGCTAGAGATTCCGGGTCCGAAAAGTACGCAGCCTATCAGACGGAGCCACACCAGCGTGGCACCACCACGCCCGGTTGGGCTCCCGCGGTACCGGTTTCCTCGCCTGGGGAGGGGAAATTTGTGGAAGCAAGTAGCAAATACGACAGACTACACACCCTCTTTCGCCCACCACGCAAACATCCGTTATTCATTTTTCTCTATGCCCCCACGAGTGAAACAGGCAACCCGATACTCAATCTTCGCTACTCTCCCCCTTAGCTCACCAGAAAAACGAGAAGGCAACAGCCGGGCTCGGGAAAGATGGCGGCGGTTCTCATGGTCGAGGATGGCTATGCTTCGGGAGAGTGAAGCAGGCAAGCGATGAAATCTCTCCCCCGGTCTCCGAAAAAACCGCACAGCAGCAGACAAGTTCTACCAACAGGAGGAGAAAGCCGACTTACACTCACACCGCCCGCCTCTCTCACGCCAACCCATAGATAACTTCCGAGTTTGAAGTGCAGCCGTGAGGGACGCTGGGAAATGTAGTTTACTTTTGAGGCGACTGGTTTATACTCGGAGGAGCACCCTCTATGGCCACCGACAGAAGTAACTTTACAGGGCGTAGAAGGAGGGTTGCAATTTTAGCTCTTAAAAACGTAAGTAGGTAATTTGTCTGTGAAGTGGAATCAAGCATGTTTCTGAGTTTCTTGCATGATTGGAGCGAC
Organism: Charina bottae; assembly: GCA_023362775.1. NCBI lineage: Eukaryota > Metazoa > Chordata > Lepidosauria > Squamata > Charinaidae > Charina > Charina bottae. The sequence goes on along the minus strand of JALMGJ010000028.1, from coordinate 127,921 downwards.
GAGTGAGGGTGAGATTATTCTTTTAGCTGTCAAGGAAAGAACGCCTTTGGGTCCTCTTTCTGTAAAAGGAGGAAAAAAAGACTAGAAAATAATAAACAGGAGGCGAGTGAACTGTATAACGGAGGAGGATAAAAACTGACACGTTTTCTGACTTGTATTCAGAGGCCTGTTTTGATTGCAAGCACTCAGCCGGGCGGCGATGGGGGCATGAGTTTATTTTGTCATGTTATTTTGTATGTAATCAACTCCAGGGTTTTTACTATCACAAATACACTCAATTTATACCATTTTAGGAACCGTCACAATTGATGGTAGTGAAGATAGAGTTCTATATCTTAATATTAGCTTTATCCTGGAAATTAAGGACACATTGTGTCAGTATTGGTTTCATCTCATACTCTTCGTCAAAAGAAAGAGTATATATGTCATAATTGAGCAAACCGTTGTCAAGTACTTTTGAATATAGGACTGTTGGTGATATGTTATTTTCTTTTCTTCTATAGCTGCGAGCCACCATTTTTTAAAATAAGCTTGTATGGGGAGCAGACATGTATATTTCTCTGTAGGGATATTATTATTTCTTGTACTTATATTGCCACCAAACCAGAAAGACCCAAGGTGCTTTACACTAAAATTCAGTAAAAACCATCAGAATGCAAAAGTTATAAACATGAAGTGATGCTATAGGGAATAAACATGATAATGATGCTATGGGGAAGCACATTAAAAAACAGTTTGAGACTTTAAAGAAAGAGATGCTGAAGGGCAGTGGTTTTTTAGTCTTTTTTTTTCAACCCCTTCATGAAGTAGGTCGGGTTACAATTCAGTAAGTCACTGCTGTTGTATACAAGCATTTTTGGCCCAAGGGCCCCATGTGAAGCTACATGTGGAGAGAGAAATTAAAAATGATACAAACAGAAAGTAGGCATGCCTGTTAGCAAGTTTTGTTTCTATTCTGTATAATAAGAGTCTTGGAGACCTCTTAAATGACTATTTATTTAACCTTTTTAGTTGCAAATTAGCAACTGAGAGGAAAAAAAAGGAAAAGATTAATAAATGATTCAATTTAGATATCACTATTTTTTTTAATCCATTAGATCATGTCCAGTTCTCAGAGACTGCCGGGACAAGTCCCTGCAGTTTTCTTGGCAAGGCTTTTCAGAAATGGTTTCTGGTTCCTGGGATTGAGAGAGAGTGACTGGCCCAAGGTCACCAAGCTGGCTTTGTGCCTAAGGCAGGACTAGAACTCACGGTCTCCCAATTTCTAGCCTGATGCCTTAACTAAACCAAACTGGCTCTCAAATATCACATTAGCAATTGCTTAATACATAGCTTTCCAAAGTGTGTGTCGTGACACACTACTGTGTCGCCTGCGGTGGCTAGGTGTGTCGCACTAAAACCCAGAAGCACTGATGGGGGGAACCAGAAGAAGCAGCACCCCCGCCAATCAGCGTCGCCACCACCACGGCGACGCTGATTGGCGGGGTGCCACTTTCCCCCATCAGCACTTCCGGGTTTTAGCGCGACACATCAGGACACCGCAGGCCACGCCGCTGCTGCCATTGGTGTGTATCGCCAACACGAAAAGTTTGGAAAGCTCTGGCTTAATATTTCTCTATTACATGCAACCTACAGAAAGTAAATCTATAGATTATTACCATGCTGGAACATGTGGAAACGTGGTTGGGTTTGGGGCTGGAAAAGTGGAGATCTGGGAATCTAGCCCAGATAATTATAATCATTGTAGCTTCTCCTCCTGTTCCTCTATAAATAAGAGGTTTTTATAGGCCTTTGGCTTACTTGAATCTTCTTTAATCTTCTCAAAGGAACTCAAACTGTTCATTCTGTGTTCATGCAGATCTTCTTACTTCTGGTTGTTTCCATTGCTTGACCATAAATTGGTCATGTTATCTTGGCATCCACCTGCTTGCTGGTACTGAGAATCAGTCCAGTTCAAGAAATCCCCATCTGTAAAATAATTCCATCTGGCGGGATCTCTGAAGCGGGCCTTCTCTGCAGTAGCTCCTGCCCTCTGGAACATTCTTCCCCCGGAGGTAAGACAGGCCCCCTCGCTCCTGGACTTCCACAAAAAACTTAAAACCTGGTTTTGCCAACATGCCTGGAGCGGGAAGGAGAATAGTCGTTCCTGGGGATGGCTAGCCCCCTAGAATGACCCTAAAATAGCCCTTTATACTCACGGACTGATAGAGAACCTTCAGCCTTCTGGATTTTATCATATTTGTATTTTTATTGTTTACTTATATTCATATTTATTGTATTTATAATTGTATTGCATTTTAACTGTGTTTTTTGTTGTAAACCACCCAGAGTCCCTCCTCGGGGGGAGATGGGCAGTGATAAAATTTGATAAATAAATAAAATCAAGAATGTCCAGGAATACAAAGAATATGTCCTTTTAGACTGGATTCAACATTCTATCTCCTTCCTTTAAACTTTGACAATGGAGAGTAGACTACATTGAGGTCACTAATAAGTATATTCCTTTACATACTTCTATGTGTATTAAGCATATATATGTAAACTGAACATATATAAGCAGGATCCTGTGACATTGAACCATGGGTAGCTAAGGTTCTGCCAAACATAGACAGGCAGCAGTGTTCTTTTTGGAGAGTAGTGGCTTTCTCCTTATAAACCTGCCATGCACACCATTGTTGTTCAGGGTTCTTCTGATAGTGGTCTTATGAACACTATCATTCGCCAATACAAGAGAGACCTTTAGTTCCTTAGACATTACCCTGAGCTTCTTTGAGACCTCCCGAAGTATTACACGCCTTGCTCTTGGTGTGATCGTGGTTGGTTGACCACTCCTGGGGAGGGTAACAATTGTGTTGAATTGCCTCCATTTGTACAAAATGTGCCTGACAATGGACTGGTGGAGTCCAAACTCTTTGGAAATAGTTTTGTAACCTTTTGCAGCCTGGTGAGTGTCAACAACTGTTTTTCAGAAGTCCTCAGAAATCTCCTTTGTTCGAGCCATGACACACTTGCACATACCTGTGTTGTAAAGATCAGACTTTGATAGTGAATACCCAGAATTCTGTTCTTTCAATAAGACAGGACATCCCCCACTCACACCTGATTCTCACCCCATTGATTGAAACACCGGACTCTAATTTCCCCTATAAATAAACTGATAATCCTAGAGGTTCACATACTTTTGCCACACACAAATATGTAGCTCTGGATCATTTTCCTCAATAAATAAATGAACAAGTCCAATGTTTTTGATTCATTTGTTTAATTGGGTTCTCTTTATCTAGTTTTAGGACTTGTGTGCAGAACAGATCACGTTTTAGATCATATTTATGCAGAAATATTGAACATTCAAAAGGGTTCACATATCTGTATCTAAATACAGGTAGTCTAGGGATTGTTTTCACCAAAACAAATTAGTTTCAACTGTGGAAAAGTTATTACTAAATTGTTACTGCAGCTATTACTATGTTTATGCAGGGTTTATTTTTGAATTTTGCAGAAGAAGTATGAATGTTTCTGAAACATGGCTGTTCAGTGGTTCGTCACTAGCATCTCAGGTTCATGCTGCTGCTGTTAATGGACATAAAAGAGCTCTCCTAAAACAAATATCAGGTAAAAGTACTCTGTTTATATTATACATTAGCATATTTGTTTATGCTTAACTATCTAAAAGTTCTCTTTTAGCTTCATCTGTAAAACAGGTAAACTGATAAGGGGAATAGAAGATTTATTCATATTGCCATATGTGCAGTATTAATTTAAAAACCCTAGAATTATCCAGGCTGTATTTTGTTACTGATTTGATTACAGCAGAGTAGACAGTATGATGCTTATGAGAAACATTGTTCCCATAAATGCTACCTCATGCACCTGTAAAGTACTTACTTTTTTAAAATTCAGGTTCTTGGATATGTGCATTTTACTGTCCTAATTTTAATACTTATATTTTAGCATCACAAGTTTTACCTTTCTATAAAACAGAAAACCATCAACTTGAATGCATGAGTTTGTGTTCTGAAGAGTAAATCTCACTTCAATCTCATAATCTTTAGCTAATTTCATCTCTTTTAAGCTTTCATTTGTCTTTCTGACAAATGCATTTCTGTGGGGGTAGTACTTGGTCAAAATATTTGTATTTTTGATCACCACTTTGCTATGAAATACATGCTTTATGCTTGGCTATACTATGTTGGCTGCTCTTTTGTGATGGAGCCCATGACATTACTTCAAACTTCCAATTGTGTTTTCCAGCCAGAATATTTGAAAGGCCCCAAAGCTACTACTTCACAAACAGTAGAAACAATTGACAGGCTCATTATTATATGCTTCCATTGTCAGAGAAAGACAATCTATAAATTACCACATACTTCTGGCATATTGGGTCCTGCTCTGAAAAAAGCACCTACACTTTCTTACATTCATCATTGTCTGTTGATTCTGCAGACTAGTGAAGACAGAAATACTGAATTCTGCCATCCCTTACAAATAATTCAATATTTATTAGACTAATTTGAATGGATTATGAAGATGAGGCATAATTTTTAAAGGTTATTTTTATTATATTATAGAAGGATGGGTAACTTCCTTTGAGTTGGGAACTGGGCTTCAACCTTATGACTTGCCAATTGACCAAGGAATATAGTGGTATCAATGGGAAAGGATGGGACTGAAAAAAAATTGCCCCACTTTTTGCTTACCTTGGGGAAGTGGGTTTTAAGGTGGGAATAGAAGTTTTTTTTAATCTCATGTAGACTTTATGTTTCCAATTCCAAATTTTAAATCATTTTAAACTCTGCAAAATAAGAAAAGCTCTACATCTCTACATCTGTACCCCAAGCAGCACAGGTGAAGCTGTCAATATATTGACCCAGTATTCAGGTCTGGATGGGGCAGAACAGACTTCAGCTCAGTCCTAACAAGACTGAGTGACTGTGGTTGTTTGGACCCCCTGGGTTGGGGATGTCACCATCTTTGGTCTTGGATGGGGCTGCACTTCCCTAGTCAAGACTGGTGCGCAACTTGGGGGTCCTTCTGGACTCACAGCTACTGCTCAAAGAGCAGGTGGCAGCTATGGCCAGGAGAGCCTTTGCACAGGTTCATCTTATGTGCTATTTGCACCCTTTCCTCGATAAGGAGGCCCTTCAGACAGTCACTTATGACCTGGTCACCTCACAGTTGGATTATTGCAATGCACTCTACATGGGGCTGCCCTTGAAGACCACCCAGAAGCTACAGCTGGTTCATAATGCAGCAGCGCAAGCAGTAATGGTGTGTGCCCATGGGTCCACACTGCTATGCAAGCTGCATTGGCTGCCAGTTGGCTTCTGAGTGCAATTCAAGGTGCTGGTTGCTACCTATAAAGCCTTGTATGGCATAGAGCCTGAGAGACCACTTGTCTCCTATTGTTTCTACCCATCCAGTACATTCCAGCAGAATGGGTGCACTCCAGGTCCCCCCCCCCAAATTAAATGTTGCCATTTTGTGAGACCTAGACACAGTGCCTTCTGTGTTGTGGACCCCACCTTCTAGAACAGCATCTCCCCAGAGATAAGGATGGCGCTGTCCCTCCTAGGGTTCCAGAAAGCTTTGAAAACCTGGCTTTGGTCCCAGGCCTGGGGTTGGTGTTTAATGGCCCCTGTTTTGTTTTGTGGATTTTGTTACTGGAGCATTTTAGTCTGCGCAGCCTGTTGATTTAATATATTTAGCTATTTTTATGTCTTTTTTAGTTTTGTGTGCCACCCAGAGTCCACTGGAGTTGGGCAGTCAATAAAGTTAAATAAATAATAATTTAAAAATAAACAAGAAAAAGCTGCCAAATATCACCAATTTTGTCACCAAATTTTGGCTGTGCAATCTGGGATTCTTTCTTTCTTTCTTTCTTTCTTTCTTTCTTTCTTTCTTTCTTTCTTTCTTATTTATTTATTTATTTATTTCCTGCCTTTATTATTTTTATAAATAACTCAAGGCGGCGAACATACCTAGTACTCCTTCCTCCTCCTATTTTCCCCACAACAACAACCCTGTGAGGTGAGTTGGGCTGAGAGAGAGCAACTGGCCCAAGGTCACCCAGCCGCCTTTCATGCCTAAGGCGGGACTAGAACTCTCAGTCTCCTGGTTTCTAGCCCAGCACCTTAACCACTAGACCAAGGGTCGGAAATGGCGGCTCTCGAGCCAGATGCGGCTCTTTGGCCCCTTGAGTGTGGCTCTTCCGCAGCTGAACTCACCCCCGCCCCTTCCACGGGATTGGCCCCCGCCCGCAAACCCCGCCCCCTGGCTCTCGCACTGAGCGAGGCCCGGCGCGGCAGGGAGGCGCTGCTGGCCCGGGACGCGGCGCCGTCGGAGGCGGCGCAGGAGCAGCTGCAGGGGCTGCTGCAGCTGGAGATGGCGCTGCTCCGCGGCATCCAGGTGCTGGGCGAGGGCGTGGGCCCGGGACGCGAGCGGCAGGGCGGCGCAGGGGGGCTGGCCGGGGCGGTTGCGGTGGGGGGACGGAGCCGGCGGAGGTTTGCCGGGCGGCAGGACAGGGCGGGCGGCGCTGCTGGGGCTGGTGGCGGAGCTGGAGGGAGCGGAGGGACCAGGCGTTCCCGTGGGCGCAGCGCACGCTCTGCAACCCGCCTTGGAGAAGCGTCCGCGGGAGGCCCTCCGGGTGCACCCTCCCGCCCCATCAATCCCCCCACCCCACCATTCGGCGTCCTCTGCCCCCGCTAACCCGAGCCCTGCGGCGGCCGGGTGAACTGAGCCAGGCTCGGACCGGAGGCGGCCAAGGGGAGAGAAGGCGGCTCTTCGCCCTGCGCCGCCCTGCCGCTCGCGTCCCAGGCCCGCGCCCTCGCCCAGCACCTGGATGCCGCAGAGCAGCGCCATCTCCAGCCGCAGCAGCCCCTGCAGCCGCTCCTGCACCGCCTCCGACGGCGCCGCGTCCCAGGCCAGCAGCGCCTCCCTGCCGCGCCGGGCCTCACTCAGTGCGAGAGCCAGGGGGCGGGGTTTGCCGGCAGGGGCCAATCGCGTGGAAGGGGCGGGGGTGAGTTCAGCTGCGGAAGAGCCACACTCAAGGGGCCAAAGAGCCGCATCTGGCTCGCGAGCCGCCATTTCCGACCCTTGCTGTATGTAATAAAAAAATAAAACTTAAAATGTTAAGAATTTATTTTTCTTTTCAAATAGATGCAACACTTACTTTAAATACATTTTTGTTAAATTTGCCAATCAAATCCTGGTGGACTGGAATGGCATATAAGCCCCAGGAAATGAATTTGGTCACCTGGCCCTGGCCAGCTGTGACCTTTTCTGCACAGGGATGTCCTGGCCATAATGCTCTAATAACCTCCCAGTTATACTTCTGCAATGCAGTTTGTTTAGATCTAAACTTGAAGCTTTAAGATCTAAACCTGTAGCTGGCACAGAATGTAGCAGCCAGGCTGCTATCCAGAACATATTTCAGAGACCATGTAACACGGGTCCTAAATGAACTGAACTAGCAATATGATTGGCTTTTAATGTTTTTGTAATGATGTTTAAAGCCCTAAATAGTTTAAGATCCTAATACCTGATGATAGCCTCTCCAAGTGTATATCTGCCAAAATATAAAGATCTGGAGATGGGTGGTTCCTTCACAGTAATATAGAGAGATACAGATAGGACTTCTCTTGTACCCAATTTAGAAATTCCCTTCTCCTGGTGCCTAGCTTGCTGCCCATATTGTCTACTTTGCAGTTTTAGGTGGGGGGTAGAGCAAGATGGCATCGGGATAGAACAGCAGTTCTCAAACATTTTGGTCTCAGGATCCTTTTACTTTCTTAAAAATAATTGAGGACCCCAAAGAGCTTTGGTTTGTGTGGGTTATATACATCAATATTTACTGTTTAGAAATTAAAACAGAGAAATTTAAAAATATTTATTTATTTTACTTTGTGGACCCCCTGAAAGGGTCTCACGGACCACCTGGGGTCCTCAAACCACACTTTGAGAACCACTGGGCTAGAAGGTCTATTCATTTGCTCCATATTATTTGCTTATTCTTTTTGTTCTTCCCTTCCTTGGTTAGATAAATGTATGTTTGTGTAGCAGAATTTATCTATGACACTTTGCTGGGGATTATTCCTTCAATATGGATACCATCTGGCTGCAGGAATAGGGCGCTAACAGGGAAAAATGGGAGGTAAAAACAAGAAACGACACAGAACAAGCCCATGCAACATTCATCTGTCAGATCAGCAAAACAACTAAGAATTTATAGGTTGCTGATCAAGGAACCAGTATCCAAGGAGCCAATAAGTATCCTTCATTCCTTATCTACATTTAATAAATATGCAGTTTTGGAATACTTTTGTGAGAGTTTAGTTTCTTCAACAGAAGCTGAAAATCATAAGGAAACTGCCTGGCAAGATGAGAAAACGTTAAGTGGTATATTCCCGACAGTTAAAATTCAGGGGATGAGCCACAAACCAACAGCAGGAATTGTTGTGAAACTCTGTGAGGTAATTTCCCCAGTTTCTTCACAAACTGTCGGCCTAAAATACTGAACTTTTTGCCATTGCAACTGTTGTTTGTACATCACCATCACAATCTAGAAAATTTAATATGATTTTACAAGTGTGTGTTATTTATAGTTAATTCCTGGGTTTGACATGCTTGAATAGACCTAACAGGAACTCTGTGCCAGAGAATATTCTAATGAAATTCATCAAGTTCAAGACCCAGATCATACTCTCATTGTTTAAGAGTTTAAGAGAACTTATTGTCCACATTGTAAGATTTTTATATAACCTAATGAAGTAGATATTTACCATTATTCAGGTATCGTTATTGTTCTTTTGACATAGCCTAAATATTTTGCAAAGAAGTTATTGAACTTATTTGGAATTCACAACTATTTTGTGATCATAACATGTATTCTTTTTTCTTTGTTGTTTCATTTTGCAAAATATAGTTATTAACTATTCCTTCAGTTATACAATCTTTTATATTCCCATTCTTTTAATTGAACAGATTTATTCTCATGCTTAAAAAGTGAATGTTTAAGAAATGGGAGAAGAACCAAATTGTTTTTATTTTTTCCAAACTTCTAGCAAGCATTCTAAATATGGTATCTATTAGTTTCTTAGGTTAGGAGGAATAGTATTGCCCTAACTGATAAGAAGTCTGATGCTAACTTAGTTTGTACTAATTGAACAGTTCTCTATTTCTTAATGCGAGGGGCGTGGTTGCTCAGTGGGTAAGACGCCAGGCTTGTTGATCGGAAGATTGCAAGTTCGGAGGTTCGAATCCCTAGCCCTGTGTGCGGAGTGAGCTCCCGCACTAGCTCCAGCTCTTGCCAACCTAGCAATTCGAAAGCATGCAAATGCAAGTAGATTAATAGGTACCACTTCGGTGGGAAGGTAACAGCGTTCCGCGCGTGTCATGCGGCCACATGACCATGGAAGCGTCTTCAGACAACGCTGGCTCTTTGGCTAACAAACGGAGATGAGCACCGGCCCCTTGAGTCGGACACGGCTGCACAAATGTGCAGGGGGTACCTTTACCTTTACCTATTTCTTAATAATAATATGAACTAATTGTCTCAGTTGAATGGCTTCAAAATAATGTTTCAGCATACAAAATATCAATCTTGCTTTAGTTTATACTGTAAAGTTTTTCTACTCCTAGATTTTTTTATAATTGTGTATTTATGATGTGATTTGTAGGCATTTTTATAATTTTATCATTATTATATATTGCTTAAAAAGCACAATTATTTTTTGTGCAAAATCTGCTTCTTCCCCTGTATCTCTTGCCCCTACTCTGCTTCAGGGGTTCCAACTTTTAAACTAAAGTAGAAGATGCATGAGGCTGAGGAGAAAGAAGCAGTAATCTAGAACAGCCATCCAGAAACAATACATGTTATCCTAGAAAATGTGTGCCTCCCTGGATCATATATTCAAGATATTTATTTATAAAACCTTATATGGCTACCCATCTTATATATCATAAATGGGTGGCTCACAGCAACAACAATAAAAACATGTTTTTTTTAAAAAATCATTCACAAAACAAAATAGTGTCCAGCACCCTCAAGCAACACTCCCCAATAACAATAGCAATAATCACTGGGCTGCAGCTTCACCCAATCCAATGCTTGGGGAAGAACCAGCCTTTTAAGGCCTTCCAGAAGGCTAGAAGGGTGGGGGCCTGCAGGATCTCGGGGTGGGGGTCTCGGGGAGAGACAGGTTACCATGGTACATCTATCAACCAACTACTATCCCTTCCTGTTAATCTAGGTGGGAATATTACAATCAGCAGAAATGTTGAATGGATTTCCAAAGATTGTGAAAGTCTGGGTAAGAAAGTGAAAGAAATAGGCATAAGTGGTTTTTCCATCACTTTTTTCTTTTGAACATCATACTACTTGCATATAGAATACAGTAAGTGAATAACTGGTTACATCAGAGCTTTCCAAACTGTGTGTCGGGACACGTTAGTGTGTTGGCTGCAGTGTCTGGATGTGTCGCGGCTGCTGTTGCCTCTGAGCCCTGCCAGGATTCCACACACGTCCTAGTGCCTGCCTTGTGCCTTGCTGCCTCCAAACCTGCTGTGATTCTGCGCAGGTCCTAGTGCCTGCCTTGTGCCTTGCTGCCTCCAAACCTGCTGTGATTCTGCGCAGGTCCTAGTGCCTGCCTTGTGCCTTGCTGCCTCCAAACCTGCTGTGATTCTGCGCAGGTCCTAGTGCCTGCCTTGTGCCCTGCTGTAAGAGTGTGTCACAAAATGATGCCCTGCTGTAAGAGTGTGTCACCAAATGATGCCCTGCTGTAAGAGTGTGTCATGAAATGATGCCCTGCTGTAAGAGTGTGTCACGAAATGATGCATGTCTAAAAAGTGTGTCACCAACATGAAAAGTTTGGAAAGTTCTGGGTTACATATATAGTGTGGTCAAGATCTGATTTCTTATATAGTGTCATACCACTATGAAGGACTACTTGTAGTGATTGGCTATAGTTGACCAGTACTGAAAAGAATATGCTTGCCGTGTGCCTTACATACCTGATCAAGAAGGATTTGAGCTGAGGCAAATTGCCTAGGAAAAAAATGGGTGATAGGATTGTTAGGTAAGTATTTGGCAAACTTGGAGAGAAATGTCCCATCACTCCTATCATTGCCACCATTTTATTAAAAATGATATGATGAGAGATCTTACTTGGGCTGTAGTACATGCAAAACAGATCTAGCTGGATATGATATAGTTCCTATTATAGCTAGTGCAGTGTTAAGCTACATTAAACAAAGGATAATGTCCAGGTCATGGAAAGTAGCAATTCCATTTCTTCAGGCTGCATTTAGAATATGATGTAATGTGTAGTTCTGGACATATATTTTAAGTAGGATACCAATAAACTAGAGCATATTCAACTAGAAGAACAACTACAAAGAAGAGTCTGAAAACCAAGTTATATAATATTGTTTTTTTCTTCATTTCTATATTTGCATCCCTTTAGCATTTTAATTTCTTGTGGAGGAGGGCTGCTAAACGTCCCCTTTTATATAATGGTCTCAAGGCTCTTCTTTTAGAAATATGTAAATGATGGGGTTAAGCTTCCTGCCACTGAACAGAGGGGATCCTATCACCCACATAGTTAGTTTCACTGCAGATCTGCTCTTTCTGTCAAAAGCTTTTTCAAATATTCTCCGGAGGAAGAAATGGCGGACTGAAGACAGCTCCGTGAAAAGTGGAACCGATGACTGCAGTGAAGAATGAAGAGCCACCAAGTATACCAGCTCTTTGAACCTCTCCAGACAAGGAGAGGACTTGAGAATACCCACAAGTGTTCCAGACAGCTGCTGCTCATGAGGAGACTGCAAGATAGCAGTCTCCGGCGGGTGTAGAGCTCTGGGAGATGGGGGAATGGCCATCTTGCTCAAAGCACAGTTGGCGCCTTTGAAAGGACACTAAGTTCACATACTTCCTTTTCTAATCACTTTTGGAAATTGCTTGTTAACTGCTTTCCAGCTATTAGAAACGTTTGTATCAACAAGTTTGACAGCACCAGGTGAGTTTCCCTTTAATCCTTAGTGAAAGAAAGTTTTAACTACAAGTTTAAGAACTTTAAAAAAAATTGGGGAATAAACAGCAAAAGGGTGATTAAAACTTTAATTTTAGAAAGTTACAAACAGACTAAGGGTCCACATAAATCTGAAATAAGATTTTGGAATTAATTATAAAGAATCCTTCCCTTGGGATAATGCTTTTGTTTTGTTTGTTTTTTAAAAAACATAGATAAGATTTTAAAAATTGGACACTAGAAGGAACTAAAGATTACAATTAAAGGAGAAGAACACATAAACTTGACTTACAATGATAATGGAGCAACATATTCTAACATTGGACATATTGAAGGATATTTTTGAAAAATGGACTCAGAAGTTAATATTGTCAACAGAGACATCTGCTTCTATGGAGAGATTGTATCTAAAAGATGTTATGGAAGAGGAACATGTTTTACCTGACAAGATCAAGACTGAGTTGAAAGTGGATTTAAAATAACAGTGTGATGACCTCGTCCTTTTAGCTCAGGGGTGGGGAACCTTTTTTCTGCCAAGGGCCATTTGGATACTTATAACCAGGGACCTGGGGGGTGGGGGGCGAGGTTTCTGGGATTTCCGTGGACCGGGTGCCGGAGTTTGCGGGCGGGAGCCAATCACAAGCATTGGGGGGCAGGGTTTGCAGGCGGGAGCCAATCGCGTGGAAGGGATGGGGTTTGTGGGCAGGAGCCCCGCGGGCCTTAGGCGGGAACCCCACGGGCCTTATACGGCCCACGGTCCTGACGTTGCCCACCCCTGTTTTAGCTAATAAAAATCACTTCTTACACAAGTCTCGGAATACGAAGAAATCTTTATTATGCTAGTGACTCACAACACGTTAAAGATTTGAGTGGAGTAGGTCCCCGTATTCCACAAATTAATAGTCCCCAAGTCCCCCCCCCTTAGGATTTTCCCATTGAGTGCAATCCGTTCTTGTTTGTCAGTTTCCTGCCTTTTCTGTTCAGATCCACTGACGCGGCACTTTGCTCTTTTGATCTATCTCGGGTGCTGCATTGTTCATCTCGCTTTCCTTGATTTGCATGTTTGCAGTTTTCTGGATACACTAGCCTTCCGTTTACCTGCCTGGCGATTTTACTGCCAGGCACCCCCTCCCCCCCCCCCACTGAGAGCTATCACAGTTTGGTGCCATGGCAGGATGGCATTGATGACATCGTGACAGACAGGCTACAAGAATGACATGGAAAAAGATGTTACACTGGACATACAAAAGAAACTGGCTGATGTTTTAATAATATACAAACAATAAACCAAGAGAGTGACCTGGATAATTTTCCTATATTGGATTTACAAAAGAGGCTTGTTAAATTGTGGAAGAATCTCGTGAGAAGGGACAAAGAAAAAATGAAAAGAAATCAAGTTTATGACATTATTTGGACTAAAGATAAGACACTTAGAATTAAAAGGAAGGAATACAAAGTTGATTTGTTCAATCAAGGTTAACATAGAAACGTTCTTATTTCTGGTAACGCTTAATGGACTTTTGCTGAAACCAGAACTGAAATGACAATGCTTTAAGGATTTGTTTATAGATAAGAGATGGGATAGGGCAAGCAGAAATCATTTGCTGTATTTTAAGAGGAGGTGATAAGTAACTAAAATTGTTTATACTTCTTGTGATGAAAGTTGGAAGTCACTTCTTTATATATTTATTTTCTGTTTCTTTACTATATTCTTACTTTTCTTTCTTTTCTATTTCTCTATTTCCCTTTTTTTCTTTTCTGTACCTTCTACTTTCTTTCTATTCTTCTTCTTAGTTTGTATTAGTTTTTACTGTTGTAATTATAATCTTTAGTAAAATTACTATTTAAAAAAAGTTTTTTCAAATATTCAACTAGAATATGCCTTCATGTAATTTAAGACCACCATTCCATGTCCTATATTCTGAGATGATGGTCTTCTTCTGTATGATATTCCTTTACGTACTTTAAACATTGCAATCCTTGGTAATCTTTCATCAAGTTGAATCATGCTAGTTTCCTTATTCTCCTATCATGAGTTTTAATTTCTAGTTCTCTGATAATCCTCCTTGGCCTTATTTGCACATTTATTGGAGAAGCTTTTTATGCAGTCCTAAATAGAAGTCCACGTTGTTGTTGTTGTTGTTTGTCTGCATACATCTTATAACTTTGCTCTGTTTGTGTAATTTGGTCCCTTGAGACCACGTGAACCAACTGCATTTTCTGTATAAGTTTTTTTTTATACCTGAGGCTGAGCAAGAGCTGAACTGAACTGAATGAGTATGGATGAAACCCATAGTTAGCATAACAGGTCAGACATATGCAGCATTGACATAATTAACTTGGCAAAGGTCAGCAAGCCAGCTCAATTATCCAGCTGATATGTAAGATAACACCACAAATATTGCTCTTAAGGCGGTATTGGTTCAATCTGTTTGACCATGAGTTTATTGATGGTAAACAGTGGTAAGGTATAAACTGCATTATTGATGTTTCTAATAGGGCTGTCCAAAACTGAGTTGTAAATTGTGTGCCCATTTCAGAAGCAACATATTCAGGCAACTCATGGAGTTGGAAGATGTGTTTTAAGGAAAGAAAATGATATCATCAGCAATCAGTAGAATCAAACGGGATATAATAGATTATCTTATAAAAGACGTCTACTGCCACCAGGATGCTGTTGTGCCCCACAAGTTGGGCAGTTCCAAGATGAAATCCATGGAAACAGTCTTCCAAGCCTCCATGGAGATGGGTAAAGGCATGAGAAGTCTAATGGGTTTTGTGTAAGTGTTCTTGATCCAGTAGCATGTTGGGCAGCCAGCAATATAATTTCCAGTGTTAGCTATGATCTGTGGTCACCAAAAATCAAAGGGCAACTAATGCAGTATTTTAAAGTATTCTAAGTGAACTGTAGGTGTGTTATTGTGGCATGATTCCTGGGGGCAAATAGGCTTATGTAGAAAGGCAGACCGTGTAAGGGATATGAATCTGGCTTCTGGATGATTTTCTAATTATTTCAATTCAAACTTTTCATAGTTGAGTTGGGAGATTCAGTATGAAAGCCATATAGAAGCATCAAGTCCTTGAATTTTTGTACGTGGAAAAGTGCTGTGTGTAATGGTCCTGACAGCAAGAGTCTTCTATCTAAAGCTTTCACTAACATAGGAGTTGGGAGCCCTTGTTGAGAAATTAGTTTTTTGCAGTCATGGTTAATAAAGCTATAAGTAAAGTATTCTGCCATTATCTCTATGGAAATCTGCTGCTCACCTGGGCATGCAGATTAACGCAGGAACAGGAAGGCCCTGTGCAGGCTTTCCTTTCCTTTTTTTTTTTTTTTTTTATAATTTTTATTGCACATCAATAATATAAATATAAACCGACAATAATACAATACAATACAACATACAACACATATTATACAGTATATTATACAATATATTGTATATTAGGTATTAAATACCTTTAGATAGATTACCGCTCTACCCTATACCCTTACTTATTATTTCTTCTTTACATCTTCTTCAAAATCTATATTTCTATTCTTTCTTCCATACCTCTGACCTTTTCAACCAAACCAACACATTCTAATTAACTTTCCAATTTCTGAGTGTTTTAATAGACACTCAGCCTTTAACCCTTTACCTCCTACTCCTCAACATACTTTTACCTTCTGGGATCTTGTCTTCCCCTTCTTCCCCTTCTCTTCTTTCTGTAATCCCCTAATTCTCTATTCCTTACTCTTAGTTTAAATTAGTTTTTTGCAGTCATGGTTAATAAAGCTATAAGTAAAGTATTCTGCCATTATCTCTATGGAAATCTGCTGCTCACCTGGGCATGCAGATTAACGCAGGAACAGGAAGGCCCTGTGCAGGCTTTCCTTTCCTCAAGCACGGTTTCCCATGCTGGAGAACGGAGTCTTCTTTTTTAGGCATTTTTTAGTGAAGTGTATGGATTCATCCGGGGGCGTGGTGGCTCAGCGGGTAAGGCGCCAGGCTTGTCGATCGGAAGATCGCAAGTTCGGAGGTTCGAATCCCTAGCCCTGCGTGCGGAGTGAGCTCCCGCACTATCTCCAGCTCTTGCCAACCTAGCAATTCGAAAGTATGCAAATGCAAGTAGATGAATAGGTACCACTTCGGTGGGTAGGTAACAGCATTCTGCGCGTGTCATGCAGCCACATGACCGTGGAAGCGTCTTTGGACAACGCTGGATCTTTGGCTAACAAACTGAGATGAGCACCGGCCCCTAGAGTCGGACACGACTGCACAAATGTGCAGGGGGAACCTTTACCTTTTTATGGATTCATCCTACTATGTCAGGGAGATAACGGGCGGCGAAGGAAGGGGCTCTCTCCAGGAAGGGAAACACATGCGAAGTACTGAGAATCTATCTTTCCCTCCCAAGAGACTCAAGAAAGCCCCGCCCTAGATTCTGGACTCTATCTATGGGCTTTGTCAAGCCATATTAGTTTGGCTTGATTCTTTTAGGGTAGTAGGATAATAAATCACTAGAGCTTGATTCCAGCCTCAGCGTGTTATTTCTACGCCCGAAGTCAGGACATCAATCCAGCCAAACTCACAACTCCCATTGAAACAGGGAGGAAAGAGAAATTCAGGAGAATGTCTTCAGAGGCACAAGAACTCCAGCAGGCGATTGTGCAACTGGCAGCAGCCCTCCTGCAACACCAACAACAGGTCGATGACCTGTGAACAACCTGCAAGCAGCCATGCTACAGCAGATGCAGCAACCATCTCCAGTCGCGCAGCAGCCGGGACAAGCAGCAGCACCACCCACCACCACCCATCGTACTGAGGCCTCAAGGCTGTTTACCGGAAAAATTTGGGGGCAAAACGGCACAGCTAAGAACTTTCCTCGCTCAGTGTACCATGTTTTTCGACAGCCGGCCAGCTGAATTTCCAACAGAAAGATCCAGAGTCACTTTCACCTTAAGCCTACTGAAAGGATCAGCTGCCAGATGGTCCATACCAATGGTGGAAGCCAATGACCTAATTCTAGACAACTACCAGAATTTTATGGACCGTTTCAGAGCCCATTTTGATGATCCAATCAGAGAAGTCACTGCTAGCCGAGAAATCCGAAAGCTCAGACAAGGCAATAGGAGAGTGGAGACACTGGCTAGAAGGAGCTAAGATCCTGATACAGGTCTCCACGGATCGCAAGAATTTGGAACTTTTGCAAAAATCCGGGTCACTCACCCCCCGCCAAATCAGATGGAGTCAGTTTTTCTCACGTTTCAATTTCATAATCTCTTACCTGCCTGGCAAGCAGAACAGGCTGGCCGATGCCTTATCTAGACAACCACAAGAAATTACAGCCTCCCACCAACCCACTCAGGCTACAATTTTACAACCTCACAATTTTGAGAAGCCTCCTGAAGGGACCCAAACAGAGGTTTTAGCAGCCAGCAGGCAGGCGGAGGATCTCTTTGCAAGGATCAAAGCTCAGCAGCAGCAGGACCCATACGCAAGGGCTAGGCTGGATGAACCCCAGGGGGCCCAGCAAGACACTCTTTCCCCATTCACGGTAGATGCGGGGATTCTTTGGCATAGCGGACGGCTTTACGTTCCCACCCCCCGAGGGAAGAGGTGCTAAAGCTGTGTCACGACAGCCGAACAGCCGGACATGGCGGTGTTTTCAAGACCCCGCATAGAGCTATCAGAGACTACTGGTGGCCTAAGATGGCTGCACACATCAAGACTTATGTGGCCTCTTGCCACACCTGTAGACGGGCCAAAGCCATCACAAGAAAACCAGCAGGACTTTTACAGCCCTTGCCCACACACCCCCAGCCCTGGGACACCGTCTCCATGGACTTCATCACTGACTTGCCACTGGCCCAAGGTTTTACTTCAATACTAGTGGTTGTGGACTGTTTTACAAAAATGGCACATTTTATTCCTTGCAAGGGCCTTCCTACAGCTCAAGCAACAGCACAGTAGTTTTTGGACAATGTCTTTTGCCATAGAGGTATGATTAATCACATAATTTCAGACCGCAGCTCGCAATTTACTTCCAGGTTCTGCGGGGCGCTTTTTCAGTCATTGGGGGTCAAAATACATTTATCCTCTGCGAATCATACGGCTAGTAATGGGGAAGCTGAGAAAATTAACCAATTACTGCAGCAATATCTAAGATGTTACATCAACTATCGCCAGGACAGTTGGCCAGACCTGCTCCCCATGGCAGAATTTGCTTATAACAATTCAGTGCATTCCTCAACCAAGACGTCCCCGTTCCAAGCACTCTATGGGTTTAATCCGCGGGTTTTGCCTGTCTCCTCACAACAGGGAGCTGTACCGGCAGCTGTAGACTTCATTAAAGAGCGACAGGCTACTCATGAACTATTAAAGGAGCAATTAGACATCGCAAAGGCAGCTTATAAGAGAACTGCAGATGCACACAGACAAGAAGGGCCACAGATTACTGTGGGAGACAAGGTCTGGCTCTCTACAAAGTTTTTAACCTCTAGCAGGCCTTGTAAAAAGTTGGACTCTAAGTTCGTGGGCCCTTTCGCGGTGTTACAGCAGATCAACCCAGTGGCTTATCGTTTGCAGCTTCCACACTCCATGAAAATCCATCCAGTATTCCACAGATCATTGTTGGTAAAGGAGTCCCCCCGAAGCGCCTTGCGTTCGCAGATTCCGCCCCCACCTTCACTTCTTGTGGAGGGGCAAGAGGAGTATGAAGTTCAAGCCATTTTAGATTCAAGGCGGAGGGGCAGGGGCATCCAGTACTTGATACACTGGAAGGGGTATTCCCAGACGGAACGGTCCTGGGAACATGCCAAAGTCGTGCATGCACCGTTGCTCGCGCACAAATTCCATCAGCTTTTCCCTCACAAACCACGGCCTTGCCACCTTTCTACGCCCGAAGTCAGGACAGATAGATAGATAGATAGATAGATAGATAGATAGATAGATAGATAGATGATAGATAGATTACATATGTGTTATACTCTACCTACTTACCTGCAAAGATTTATCTGCCTCTGTGAATGTCCACACTAATAGCCAATCTCTCCCCTGCTCTATCCTGCTTGGTGTCACTGGGGGTTATGGCTTTCTTTTTTTAAAAAAAAAAAAAACTTTATTAAAGCATTTTCAAAATATACGTAAAAACTAAAAAGATTCAATCAATACTTTTATTACAGTCATAGACCGGTGCAATTAAAAGTACTCAAAAAGTGTCCAATAAAATTCTCAAGCATGATAAAAGAATACAATCCATGTATTGAATGGTAAGATGATTTGTTCCTTAAAACATTTATAATAACCTGCTGAAAAACCATCAGGTCCCAGTGCTTTTCCTATTTTCAATTTTTTAATCGCTTCTAAAATTTCATGTGTTGTAATGGGGCTGTTAACTATTAATTTCTGCTTATATGACAGTTTTGAAAGACTGTTTTAGCAAGTATCAATTTTATCGGTTGAGATTTCTTGTTTTTTATATAAATTTGTAAAGAAAGTATGGAATGCACTTTTGATTTTATTATTATCTACTAGATCAACATTGTTTTCTCAAATTTTAATAATTGTTTTTTTTTTCTTTATCCTTCCTTAATTTGTATGCCAGCCATCTGCCAGTTTTGTTTGCAAATTCAAAGTTTCTGTTTGGCATATCTCAATTTCCTTTCAATTTCATTTGTTGTTAAAAAAATTTTCATTTGCAGCTACAAATTCATTTCCTAGATTTTTATTTGACAGATATTTAACATCTTTTTTCCTAATATGGGTTTGTTGGATACAAATTACATCTTGTTTTAATTTACTCAAATAGTGGAAGATTTTTTTTCCTTTTTGCTTGAGCGTTATCTCCATTGATGTTCCAGGATACACATTTTAATTCATTCATTTATTAGGAGAACCTCAAATTCTTTAGAACTTGTTGCTGCTTCCTCTCTAATTAATTCTTTTTCTTTACTTTCTTTCCTATCTTTAACTTGTTCTATGTCTTTTTTATGTTTCTTTAAGAATTCCTTGGCTTTCTGGATTGAGTTAAGTTTATATCTATCTCGTTGGAAGGTGAAGCTGACTCCCTCTAGCCTCTCCCATCTAAAGGGAAATTTGTTTCTTTTTAGTACATCTGTGAGGAAGGTATAATCTTTCCTTTTTTTTTTTAGGATTCTCAGTGGGATTTCTTTTAGTACTATAATATCCTCCCCCTCAATATTGATTTTTTTATCAAAGGATGCCTGCAATATCAAGTCTCTCATCTTTTTTCTTGAAAATTCAGTTATGATATCTCTAGGCTTCTGGTGAATGCTAGCATATTTAGAGTTAACCCAAAACATTTTTTCTATATCTTCTTCCATTTTCTCCTCTTCACAGCCAACCAGATTTGCTAACATTTGAACTATTATTTCTTTAATTTCATCTTCTTTCTTTTCTAATACGCCTCTGAGTCTTAGACAGTGTTCTTTCTCTTTCAACTCCAATAAATCTAATCTGTCTAATTCACTGTCTTTGTCAGTTTCTAGTTTGTCAACTGACTTTGTCACTGACTTTTTGGATTTCTGCTTTTATTCTTTTGTCCATCCTTTCTAATTTTTGGTCTAGTCTCTTCTCAAAGCCATCTAGTTTTTCCTCCAACAAGTGTGTTACATTTTAACCATTCTCCTTCACCTGTTTCTGATCCCCTCCTAATCTGTCTCCTTGTATTCATTTTTAAGATAGTTTGGTTAATTAGTTTTAAAGTAAATCACAATTTGGTAGGCACAGTGCAAAACAAAGCATGAATAAGAAATCATACAAATATGGCCGTTCAAAATAATTAAATAAGTCCCGTTCTCAGAAGTATCTTGAAATAGTAATTATCTCACCGAGAAGTACAGTTTCTTTTTCACTGTTCAAATAGTCTCTTTTTCCCCTTCTTTTGGAAGTTGATGAAATTTTTAGAAAGAAATGAAGAGGGCGGCAGATATGCCTTTTTGATCAGGCTACGAACGCGGTTTCTACAGCTCTAACACTCCCCACTCCCCAGCTGGTCTCCTGCAACTTTGCAGCAACGAAAGTAAAGTTGTTTTTGACTTCCCAGCCGTCCAGAAGCTCGTGGAGCACTTTGTCGGCAACCTCTCTTTCCCAGCGTTGCCACCATGGTCTGCCAGTTGCTCCAGACTCCACAGGACAACCAACAATGCTGCATCAGATTTTAATTAACTATCTAGTGGCAAGCGATTGTTGGCCATTTGATTCCCAATAATTAAAAAAACAAATTCTGATAATATTGTATAGTCCACAACATTGCAGCTATTTGTGGGGACATACTGTAGGTATATCCTCTAGAAATACCCAAGGGGAAACTGCCATACAGATTTCTAAGGTCAAGCATTCCAACTATATGTATGAGGTAGGCTCCTAACTGATGTATACCACAGTCCTTTGAGTGAAGCAGAGGAACAGGATACGTATCCTTCCAACCACTCCATTTCCATGGCTGGATGCTACCAAAGTTTAATAATCAGACCTACACTGTGCCTTAAAATCACCAAGCAAATTGATAGAGACCTGGGGAAAACTTGTCATAGTATCAGCTTTGTACAAGTCTAATTGTTCCCAAGTAGAGCTAATGTTCAGTTGGAAGATAGATATCAATAGCAAATAAGCAAAATCTCTCTTTTCCTGTTCTGTTCAGAATGGCATAAGGGGGCAGATCAGGTAACCTAATTGTTCCCATTTTCAAAGCATGTCAGTCCTGCCTAAGGCCTACCTTTATTGGCTGAGTGGGCATGCATAGGGTACACTTTATAACCATTTATATTAATTTCTTCTTGGCTCTTCTTCCTGCTCTAGGCAGCTATTACACAAGAGCAATTTCAAAATCTGGATTTTATCATATTTCCTTGTTGGTAAAATTTGATTAATTGATACATATGTGCCTATGGAATTTAAAGGGTTGCTTCTGTTGGCTTCCTTAAGTAACATTATGTAAATCATTGCCAGGGATTCCAGCTTTATGTTTGTAATGTCTCCTTAATGGAGCCATTCCCCTTACTAATACCCATGTCTATTGATGTTGAGTTAGCAGGATGGCATTCCCTGTTAAAATTTGTCATTCAGTTATATTTATTTTCCTCATAAGGTATGTGCATACTATACATGCAGGTGTATATAAAACCTAACAATACCTTTCATGTTCTTACTGTTATAGGTAATCCTGATCTGAAAGATAAAGAGGACCAGTTTGGAAGAACTCCTCTTATGTATTGCATCTTGGCTGATAGGCTAGACTGTGCTGAGGCTTTATTGAAGACAGGAACAGATGTTGATAAAGCTGATCATAGTCAGAGGACAGCTCTCCATCTTGCTGCACAAAAGGTAACTAAATAATATTAAAAGCTTGGATATGCATACTGGAACTGGAGAGTTCTGTGTACCTAAAACAACCTTATGTGTATTTCTCAGATGAGAGTCATCCTTTTTCTTCTTTGTTACTTTAAACCAAGCCATTCTTGGAACTAAATAGGATGCTTTAAAATAGAAGGCAAGGAGTTGTTCAAAGTTTAAAAAATACAAATATTTACCAGTTCTTAGATAGAGAGCAAATGGATTTGAGGGATATAGGTGAGAGCCACCTTGCTACAAGAAATATACATGACTGGAATGGGGGTGGCAGGGTGGGGTGGAATCTGAGACAGCGGTGTGATGCAGCTGCTAAATATGTTAATCTATTTTGGGATGCATTAACAGGGCCATAGAGTCCAGATTACGGAAAGTAACTACTGTATTCCACACACAGAAACATTTGCTGGAGGAAAGAATTATCAAAAATTAGTTCCAGTTGCAACTGGTGGAGAAAATGGGGAAGTTGAATAGTGCAATGGGCTTTTTGTATCAGTGTGCTTTTTTAAAGAGGTTTTTAAAATTCAGAATTGCCTTTGGTAAACTATAAATCAATTATTAATTTTAGAGGATCACTATCAGCACTCAAACAATGCACTATTCTGAATTTTCAAAAGATTCTAAAGGTGTAAAACTTTTTTGAAAATTGTTTCTATATCTTGAACATAGTATTACCATTTTTAACTTTAAAAACAGTCCTTTATTTTTAATTGAAATCACTGTTAGCTAACTAGTATCCTCTGCTGACATCTTTTACATCTGACATCTAATCTTGCTTGTCACTGGCTTGCATGCACTGAGTTGACAGACAATACCTAGCTAAAAAGGTCAGGTTGGAAAAAGCAGAGAAAAAAGAGCAGTATATTGAATTAAGGTGAATAACGAATCAGTTTCAATGAAAGTGACTTTGAATTGTTTTTGTGTTTTCCCTTAATACCCTCTGTATGTGTGTTTGTGTGGTCTTGCTTTAGAGTTTTAACAAAGCAAGCAAGCTAGCTGTATTTCTATTTATCGCCATAGAATATCAGGCTAGAAGCAAGTATATTTTAGCACAATAGATTAACATGCAGCTTTCAAAAATCTAAATAAAAAGAAAATTACTTACATCAATAATTAACTCCTGTATTCTTTTTTAGTTTAGATCTTTTACATTAAAAGTTTACAAAATAGTATTGCCAGGGGCCAGAATATAGACCATAACTGTGCCAAACACTCCTATATACCTTAGTATTGTAGCAAAATTGCTGATTTGGTTCTTTGTGTACTGAGATTTTGGAATCAAGTTTGTTTCTTTTATTTTTAGTTTTCAGGTTCTAGTTAAGAATATTTGAAGTGGGAGCTATACATATAGGAAAAGGAGAAACTTTGGCAAGGCTGTCTGAAATAAAATCACAGAGTATCTTTGCTAATTTTTCCTTCCTGCAGGCAGCTTGAATCTTTCATTTTTGATTGAAATATGAACAAACTCTGTTCTCATTTCCTTAAGGCTACCAGATCTCGGCTGCATAAATCTAGATGCCAACTAAAAAAACAAAAGGTAAAGGTACCCCCCGCACATTTGTGCAGTCGTGTCCGACTCTAGGGGCCGGTGCTCATCTCCGTTTGTTAGCCAAAGAGCCAGCGTTGTCCGAAGACGCTTCCACGGTCATGTGGCCGCATGACACGCGCGGAACGCTGTTACCTACCCACCGAAGTGGTACCTATTAATCTACTTCCATTTCCATGCTTTCGAATTGCTAGGTTGGCAAGAGCTGGAGCTAGTGCAGGAGCTCACTCTGCACGCAGGGCTAGGGATTCGAACCTCCGAACTTGCAATCTTCCGATCAACAAGCCTGGCATCTTACCCGCTGAGCTACCACGCCCCTTTTAGATGCCAACTAGATGATAGCAAAGAGGGACAGAAAAAATGCAACCCAGATCTGGTAGCCCTACAATTCCTAAAGTATAACTTTCATTATTGAGAATACCCTGTTAATACAAGGGCAGTAGAAAGAATATATTTAATAAATTGTTA
The DNA here is from genome assembly GCA_023362775.1 of Charina bottae. Classification (NCBI taxonomy): domain Eukaryota; kingdom Metazoa; phylum Chordata; class Lepidosauria; order Squamata; family Charinaidae; genus Charina; species Charina bottae. Next base: position 103,532 of record JALMGJ010000028.1, on the reverse strand, counting down.
ATAATACTTATATACTTATACCCTGTAGCCAGCCCTACAGATGGTAGCCCATAATAAGTGATAAGAAGGAATAAACTTTTATTTATTTATTTATTTATTCATTCATTCATTCATTCATTCATTCATTTATTGGATTTATCACCGCCCAACTCCCCCGAGGGGGACTCTGGGCGGTTTACAACAGGACTTCCATTGTTGACTTCCAACAACTTCCATTGTTCATTAATGGAAGAATTTAAATATGCTTATGTTAAAATCAGACTTCTCATGTTGCCTTTACAGTTTGCACTTTCTGGTCACTGTAGTGAATATTATGCCAGATGTTTTCATTTGTTACAAGGCAGTTTTGCCTGGTTTTATTCTAGAAAATCTAACTTCTTTCATATGAATTTATTAATGTTGTAGAAAAAGTGGTGTGCCAAGAAATATTCAAATGGATTCTGTCTTACCTGAAAACATTTGTCTTCCTTACAAAGAAATACTCTGACCCAAATGGTCCAATACAAAGAGGTCAAAGGTGCATTTCTCTAACTTATTGTAGAAGCTGTTGTCACAAAAGTTTTGAAGAAGTGCTTGTGCTTGATCTTCATGAAGGGCTGGATCCTCAATGTAAATTAGCATATCATCTAAACAAACCATCAAGAACTTGTCCAGGGAAGTTCTGGTCAATGAGAAGAGTATTAGAGCCTCCTGGAGGCTAAAAGGCATGATTCTGTCTTTAGTCTGCCCATATCTGGGCGGTTTACATATTTGTGTAAACCACCCAGAGTCCCCTCTGTGGGGGGAGATGGGTGGTGATATAAGTATGATAGATAGATAGATAGATAGATAGATAGATAGATAGATAGATAGATAGATAAATAAATAAATAAATAAATATCAATAATTGAAGGCGCTTGAGTATTCAAGCCTGTCTTTCATCTAAAGCAGATTGTAAACCCCTCTGAGGTCAATTTGGTAAAGACTTGTACCTTCTGTAACCTTTCTAAGAATACAGAAATAATGGGAAGGGGGTAGTGATCCCTAATTTCTATGTAATTCAGAAGTTCCTAATTATGGACTGCACATAAGGAGCCTTGCTTCTTCTTGACAAAATATTGAAATCTAAGGAATTGTTGAAGGTCTGAAACAGTGATTGATGTCTGTAATACATTGGATGAACAAAAACAATAGAAATGAAGCAGAGATACTTCAAGGAATAGAAATTCTACCTGTGCTGAATTATCCCTTTTGCCCCTGTTCCAAATGCCTATGTATTTTTTGGCCTCCATATTTTCCTATTAAGATACAGAGACTAAACAAATCTGTCTTGCTTTAATCTCTCTTCTGAAGATTTAATTTCTTATTATTTAAAAGGTGAACCGAAGTGGCTGCGGTTGTGCGCGTTCATGCATGCAAGCACGCACACACACATACAGTATATATACACATACACATTTTTGAAGTAGCCATGCAAGCCTTCTTAATGATAAATCTGAGATTATTTAACTATTGGTAGCTATCCTCCAATTTTTTTTTCCAGTTTGGCACTGTCCTTGTTGAACTGTGGTGCTCAGAATGTTAAACCACAGCCAGATCACAGGGGCGCTATCAGATTGTACACTACTAGCTCAAGGTAGCTCATAGATTTGGCCTAGGGGCATGAAAAAAATTACCAAGATACTAAATGCTGTGAACTGAGAAAGTTTGGGAACATCTGACAGAAACCATTCCCACTTCATTAAAAAAACAAAACCAATTTCCTTTTACAGATTTTGATATACTTAGTTCAAAACAAAGTATTCCTGAGGAACATACTGTAGATGGCTATAATATAACCAATGGAGATGCAATCATGCTATTATATCCTAGTGTACTTCATGATCTATTAAAGCATTTTGTATCACAAAAATATTATCATTTTATGATTTCAAGAACCAAGTTCTAGAAAGTATTTATTGCTTCAGAAAATCAATTAAAGAGAAGACTACCATGTTATGTTTCACCCAGGCTCAGGTTCTATAAGAAAAGCAGTCTAAGTGAAAGTGCCATTTTTCTTCATGTATGTGTAGAGAGTAAGGAAGATGACCTTGTCAGAGATAGGTGAGATCTATTACCAAAGCAACAAGAGGAAAAACATATCTTAAGTCCAAAACAAGAAGAGAATATGCAGAAGCAGCTCAGACAGATACTTCCCTAATTCTCAGGAGTATAAAGGGAGAAGGTATAGCATAATCAGACTTGCAAGATTCTGTTATTATAGCTACTCTCAATAAAAGTAGTCTTAGTCTTCCTGTGGAGTTGTTTCCTGGTCTGGTCTACCTAGTGGGGCTGACAGTATGCCTAATCATACTGAATTTCTATTTAATGAAGTATTTTGAGAGTTCAATGTGGCTTGCTGAACAGTTTCTATTTTTATGAAGAACTTGCAAATGGATGAAGCAGATGGATATATGCAAATAGGAATTCAAGTATAAGTTTCAGTTACTATAAAAGTTTAAAACATAAAATATTTCAATATTTTGCTTAAATGTGAGATTCCTTTTGTTGCGTTTTGCAACTATGTGAATTGGATAATTCCTGCAAATATTGCTTAGTGCAGGATGTGCATTTGGGAGCTTTAGCAGCCTCTATAAATACTCTAGTATTAAACTGCTAGTGGCCAAAGTGAAGCTAAGGTTCTGCAGTGTCAAACGACCACCTATGACTCAAAAATTCGATGTCGAGAGGATTTCTCCTGCATATGCAGTTGAAGTTAGGAACAGATTCAAATTGCTTAACACCACAGAAAGACAACCAGACGAACTATGGGTGGAAATAAAAGCAACTGTCAATGAAGTAGCACATCAACATATTGCTTACAAGAAACCAATGAAATTGGCTAAGTTGATATCAGAAGCAACATTAGAAACTGCAGTAAAAAGAAGAAAGGCAAAAGCTATTGGTGATAGGGAAGAAGTATGAAGATTAAATGCAAAGTTTCAGAGAGAAGCGAGGATAGACAAAGAAGAATTTTGGGCTAAACAATGCAGGAAACTGGAGGAAACAGCCCAGAAAGGACATACAAGAGAGTGTTTTGCTTATGTGAAGAAGGTCAGAGCTCCTTTTATGGCAAGAAAGGTAACAGTCAGTGGACATGATGGACAGGAATTACACGACCAACAAGCAATCAGAGAAAGGTGGCGGGAATATACAGAGCAACTTTACACAACGAAAATCAAAACCAAGGCACAGGAGGAGAAGAACTGCAGGAGCTGGAACCTGATATCTTGGAGGAGGAAATGGAATGGGCACTCAATCAGATGTCAAACCACAAAGCCCCTGGAGTTGATGGAATACCAGCAGAGCTACTGAGACCACTGCCAACAAAAGCATTGACAGCATTATGTCAAAGTGTATGGAAGACTGGTCAATGGCCCAAAGCATGGAAAAGGTCAGTATTTATTCCAATACAGAAGAAAGGTGACATGAAAATCTGTTCAAACTATCGCACCATTGCCTTAATACCACATGCAAGTAAAATTCTGCTGAAGATCATCCAACAACAACGTATGAACTCAACCATCGAAAGAGAGTTACCAAATGTACAAGCTGGATTCCGAAAAGGAAGAGGAACGCATGATCACATCGCCAACCTTCGATGGATGATGGAAAAGGCAAGGGAATTCCAAAAAGACCTCTACATGTGCCTCATTGACTATACAAAAGCTTTTGACTGTGTTGATCATGACAAGCTCTGGAACTGCTTGAAAGAAATGGGAATATCATCACACCTCATCCAACTGATACGATCTCTGTACTTTGATCAAGAAGCAACTGTAAGGACAGCATATGGAGACAAAGAATGGTTCAAAATTGGAAAAGGCATGTCAGGGTTGTATTCTATCACCATTATTCAACATGTACGCAGAAGTGGTTATGAGAAAGGCACATCTGGAAGGATCTACTATTGGGGTAAAAATTGGCGGTAGGAACATCAACAACCTTTGTTATGCAGATGATACAACACTGCTGGCGGAAAGTAAAGAAGATCTAGAACGGATAATCCTAATAGTCAAAGATGAAAGTGAAAAACTTGGATTGCACCTTAACACCAAAAAAACAAAGGTAATGACAACGGCAGATAATGTGCAAGTCAGTGTGAAGATCAACAACGAGTATTTATTTATTTATTTATTCATTCATTCATTCATTCATTCATTCAATTTATATGACCGCCCATCTCCCCCAACGGGGAACTCTGGGCGGTTTACAATAAAATCACATTTAAAATAAAGATATAAAATATAAAATTACACTTTGATTAATACAATTAAATAATTATAAAATCCAATTTGGTGAATTAGCTTAACAAAAAGGAAGGACATTATGGAATTAACCACCCCCATGAGGAACTATTACTTTCCCCTTCCCATGCTAGGCGGCAGAACCAGGTTTTCAGTTCTTTCCTAAAGGTCGGGAGGGGATCTGCCTCAACTCTGGGGGCAAGATGTTCCAAAGGGCGGGTGCCACTACAGAGAAGGCCCGCCTATGTGCTGATCTTGGTGCACCCAAAATTGCCCGCACAGCCGCATTCTGCACCAGCTGTAGCTTCCGGATAGTCTTCAAAGGTAGCCCCATGTAGAGCGCATTGCAATAGTCTATGTGGGAGATGACGAGAGCATGAGTGACCGTTCGGAGGGCATCGCGATCCAGGAATGGGCATAACTGGCGCACAAGCCGAAGCTGTGCAAAGGCCCTCCTAGCCACGACTGCCACCTGCTCTTCGAGCAGGAGTCGTGAGTCTAGAAGAACCCCCAAGTTCCGCACCGGCTCCGAATGGGGCAGTGCAACCCCATCGAGAACCAAAGATGACAACTTCCCAGATAACGCTAAGCCATCAATCCACAGCCACTCAGTCTTGCCAGGGTTCAATTGAAGCCTGTTGTTCCCCATCCAGGCCCCCATATCCCCCAGGCACTGAGACAGGGTGGCTACTGCATCACTTACTTCACCTGGGATGGAGATATACAATTGAGTATCATCAGCATATTGATGATACCTCATCCCATGGTGTCGGATGACCTCACCCAGCGGTTTCATGTAGATGTTGAATAGGAGAGGAGAGAGAACCGAACCCTGCGGCACCCCACATAAGAGAGGTCACGGGCCGGATCTCTATTCCCCTATCACCACCGACTGGGAACGGCCCAGGAGGAAGGAGGTGAACCAGCGTAAAACTACGCCGCCCACCCCCAACTCCCTAAGCCGACCCAAAAGGATACCATGGTCAATGGTATCGAAAGCCGCTGAGAGGTCCGAGAGCTTCCTGTGGAAAATGGCCAACTGAACAACTTTGCCTGTGAGCTCCTCGGGCAGAGCTGGCAACGTGATGGGGTTTTTTTGGGCCACAGACTGGTTTTTCTGTAGCCCCAAGTGTTTTTCCAGATTAAGGAAAACGCTGAGAATCGACCCATCTGTCCTCCAGACGGTGAGTTGTAGCCAGGAGTTCGTAGACAGCATCTGCGACCGAGTGGTAAGACTACACCGGGAGGCTGGGATTCAATCTTGTCTAACCTACGTTTGCATTCCCTTATTAAAAGGGAGTTAAGTCGTAGCCTTTCCATATCTTAAACACCTAGTTTGCTTTTTAAGTTTTGTATCCTAAGAGAAGTTTTTTACAGTAAGAAAAAATGGAATCTCTCAGTGACTATAGTTATTTTTGGAGTTTCTTAATTAAAAAAAAAAGTTTTGGCTTTCTTCCCAGTTTGGGTTATATTCAGAGATAGAATACTGCCTTTCTGTTGTTATCTTGGTGGCAGAGTTCCAAGGATGAAGTGTTTTTTTTCTCTTCATATATTTTTTTTATTCTAAACAGTACTCTCTGTTTACTTTTTTCTATTCTCTGCCTGGATATTTTTTTTGGTTAATTTAGGATTAATTCATTAACCTTTATCTTTGTGAGTTAATTTCTTAGTGTGTGTTATAATTTACTATCTGAATAATGGAAGAGTTTAAAGAAGATTTAAGAAAATTACGTTATCAGCAAGAAAGTTCATTTTAAAGAACTGTCAAACTATCATACAGACTGTTCGGGACATTAAAGAGGAGATTTTGGTCAAAATGAAACAATTATATGAAAATACTATGACGGAACTGTTGGATAAATGCTGGCTTATAGGGAAAAATCAAGGCGCAGAGTAAACAGACAGAGTGGAGCTTTTCAAAGCTAAAATGGCTTTGCTATAAATAAAAGCAAAGTTGTATATATAGTTACAGCGTTGCAAAAAGGTATAGACAAAGCAGAGTACATCTTCTCCAGTGCTTCCATTGCTTTGTAAGGCAAGACAGGAAAGGAGCTCACGCCATGGCAATCACTCACATAGCCAGGCATAGCTACAAACTTCCCAGTCAGGAGAAGCAGAACACACATGAAGACATGGCTAAAAGACAGCAGAAGTCAAGAAGCAAGGAACTGTGGTTCACAGCTGAGATATACACTTGTTCCAGCTTTCTGATTGGCTGACAGAACTAATGTCAGTGTCAATGGCTGACAGCTCATAGGCCATAGCACATACTATAACCTGTCAATGGGTGGCAGTGTTGCATGTGAGCAAGCATGTGATTTCCCCCTCCCTGTGCTCTACACAGAGCAAGGCTTCCCACGGATCAAGGAGGAATTGTTCCCATGCTAACGTTTTGGGACTAGCCATAACATTGCATCACATGGTACCTTCTAGCTTCATATCTAAAGAAGACATAAGCAAAGCCAATCAAAGCTATGGGAAGGCTTTGTTGTTATCTGGCCACCTGGCGTCACGTCATCATGAGAAACTTTTGCTTCGTACAGAAAACAATTTGCCAATTTCATATGAGAAATCTGACAGGAACAAGAGGAAAACACAGGAAAATATGGTGTTTTTGCTATTGTGGGGGTAATTGAAAAGCGCTCGGCTGAGAACTCTAAATTGAAATGTTATGACTATTTTGGTCAATGTTTTGGGGAAAAAGAATGTACTGTGTGGGAGGTTTTTTTCTCTTTCGATGGAAACTGTATTTTCTGAAGCTATTATAGATTTTTCTTTAAAAAAGTGTTGCTGTGCTGTTGAAATGTCTGAATGCTCTGGTATATTTTGAGAAGAGGTAAAAAAAATTAAGAATACTTAATTGGACTGGTAATGACTCACAGGATTTTTTATTTTTAAGACTTAAAATATATTTTTTATTCTGGTAATTTTCTATATTGGTTTTTAAATATAATTAGGGTTAAATTGTTAATTATATAAGTAGACAATTTATAAAAACTAAGAATATATAGGTGGATTGATAAAGAGATTATATGATTGTTTTATAGGGTTATAGTTTTGTAAAACTTAAAGGATATTGATAAGATATAATGTTTTATATTGTCTATGAGAGTTAAGATTGTTTATTATGTTAATTTTGGATTAATTCATTAACCTCTATCTTTGTGAGTTAATTTTTTAGGGTGTGTTATAATACTATCTGAATAATGGAAGAGTTTAAAGAAGATTTAAGAAAATTACGTTATCAGCAAGAAAATATCATTTTAAAGAGTTATTAAACTATCATTCAGACTGTTCGGGACATTAAAGAGGAGATTTTGGTCAAAATGAAACAATTATATGAAAATACTATGATGGAACAAGAGGAAAACACAGGAAAAGATGGCATTTTTGCTGTTGTGGGGGTAATTGAAAAGCGCTCGGCTGAGTACTCTGAACTGATATGACTATTTTGGTCAATGTTTTGGGAAAAAAGAATGTGTGGGAGGTTTTTTCTCTTTTGATGGAAACTTTGTATTTTCTGAAGCTATTGTAGATTTTTTTTAAAAAAAAAGTGTTGCTGTGCTGTTGAAATGTCTGAATGCTCTGATATATTTTGAGAAGGGATAAAAAAAATAAGAATACTTAATTGGACTGATAATGAGGTTAATCTGACTTACAGGATTTTTGATTTCTAAGACTTAAAAGATACTGGTTTTTAAATATAATTAGGGTTAAGATTGTTAATTATATAAGTAGACAATTTATAAAAACTAATATATAGTTGGATTGATTAAGAGAGTATATGATTGTTTTATAGGGTTTTGTAAAACTTAAAGGATATTGATAGATATAATGTGTTATACTGTTTTAGAGATCTAATAGAGTTAAGATTGTTTATTATAAAGGCAGAAAATTTATTTGTTTTTATAATTTGATGTGTATTGTGCAGACAGAAATATATAGAATAGCAGTAGAAGGGGGAAAATTATTAAATGGATTATTTTTAAAAGGAAGGGATTGAAGGGGAAGGAGCAAATTTATTAGAGATTTATATATTGGAAGGATTTATAGAAATAATGTGATTAAGGTTTGACTTAGAGGAAGGGAAATTGCTGTATATCCTTGCTGTGAAAAGCGGGAAGCCACCTGTTTATATGTAACTTTTTAGAAGTTTTTTCTTTTTTGTTTTTGTACTTTTAATGTTTTTCTTTTTGTATGTAGTGTTTTTCCTTTTTTTGTAGTTTTTTATCTTTGTTCTAAAAAACAATAAAACTTTATAAAAAAAAAAAAAGAAAGCCGCTGAGAGGTCCAAGAGAGCCAGGATGGATGCACTGCCTCCATCCCGCTCCCACCAGAGATCATCCATAAGTGCGACCAATGCAGTCTCCGTCCCATATCCCAGCCTGAAACCTGACTGGAAGGGGTCTAGATAATCCGCTTCATCCAAGATCCTCTGAAGTTGCAACACCACCACTTTCTCAACCACCTTTCCCAAAAAGGGAAGGTGGGAGACTGGACGAAAATTGTCCAGAATGGTAGGGTCCAGGGATGGCCTCTTGAGAAGGGGGTGCACCAATGCCTCCTTAAAGGCAGTTGGGAACACCCCCACCATCAAGGATGTATTAACCATCGCCTGGACCCACCCACACGTCACCTCCCTGGCAGATTTTACCAGCCAGGAAGGGCACGGGTCTAGATGGCATGTGGTGGAATTTACAATTCGGAGGATCCTGTCCACTTCCTTAGGTCCAACAGGATCAGATCGTTCCCAGATAACAAGGCCAGGCCGTTCTCCTAGCATCTCCCCAGACTGCATTTCACGCATGGAGTCCAACTTAGACCGAATACGAGCAATTTTATCCTGCAGATGCTCAGAAAACTCTTCCGCACGGCCCTGCAGGTGGGTCACCGTCTCCACCTTACCCAAGAGAGATCGAGTAATCTTGAACAGGTGGTAATGACAACGGCAGAGAATGTGCAAGTCAGTGTGAAGGTCAACAACGAGGTAATTGAAGCAGTGAAGGAGTTTAACTTCCTTGGCTCTAAAATTGATCAAAAGGGTGACTGCAGCCCAGAGATCGGAAGACATATAGCGCTTGGAAGAACAGCAATGACCAGTATAAATAACATCTGGAAGAATAAAGATATCAGCCTCCCAACCAAATGCGGACTAGTTAATAGGATCATATTTCCAATAGCTATGTATGGTTGTGAAACTCGGACTTTGAGGAAGGCAGATAAGAGAAGATAGATGCATTTGAATTGTGCTGGAGACGACTACTACGCATCTCATGGACAGCAAAGATTACCAACAAGGAAGTCCTAGACAGAGTCAAACCAAAAATATCCCTGGAAGCCAAGATCACCAAACAAAAACTGTCATACTTCGGTCATGTTATGCAAGCCGACTCACTCGAAAAGACAATTATGCTTGGACTGATCAGTGGTAAAAGAAGAAGGGGCCACCCTAGGACTCACTGGCTTGACACCATCAGAAGGGACACTGGAATGACTGATGGAACTAAAGGAAGCTGTAAGAGATAGAAAGGCATGGAAAGCATCGATCCACAAAGTGACCGAGAGTCATACACGACTGAACGGATAGACAGACAGGTAAGTACTTTGGGCATTGATTTGTCGTTTGATGTACATGGAATATATTCAGACCTGAAAACTGAGCTGCGTTTTGATCATAAGATTGATGTTAAATTTTCTTGGTGATTTGTAGGTTTCTGTGATATGTTTGAACTATTTATGAAAATAAAGCTCATAAATATGTTTTGAAGGCTATCTAGTCACCAGTTGTTCATTCCCCAAATAATTGTATCCTACAGTCAATTTCTGAGTGAAATAGGTACAGAAGCAAGGGTTGTTTATAGTTGGAGCTGGTATGCGATTGCGCCTATAGCTACACTACACAATTTTGCAGAGTAGGATAAAATTGTGATGTCCTCAATCTGTTGACTATTAAATCAGAGTTCCTGACATAAACCACTCAGGGATATGAAGGATCTTTATTAAAGCCAGTGATCCATTGCACATTAAAGATTCAAGTGAATCAAGCTCCCGCAACCAACAGTTTTAAAATCTCCAAGTTTCCCCTCCCTCATCAGGATTCGCTCCTCGATCACCCTTCCCTTCATCTCTCAGTTTTTTGTCTTTCTAGGTCTGAATTAACTAACACAACAATATTGCCCTTTGATCTGTCCTGGGTGCTGAATCGCTTGCAGCAATACTTTCATTAACATAGGTTGGAGTTCTGTGAATACACCAAGCTCCCACTTCACACATCTGGCAGTTTTACTGTCAAGCACCCCCCAACCAACCCTGTGAGTTTTAACAGACTGGCAGGATGTTCCTTCCTGGCGCCATGGCAGGATGGCATGGATGACATCCTGACAAAAATAAGTTTAGATTTAATGGAGAATTGCTGGTTAGGTATAGTCAAATGCAGACTTGTCGTGAAATCTATGGAATATTATTTAGTTTGGGGAAGGAATCAGTCAATAGTAATGACTTTATGACTTAATAGATTTTAGTTTATTACTTTTAGTAATTAGATTTTGAACTTACTATTTTAACTAATTATAACATTAATTTTGTATTATGTTTTATAGGTGAATTCTGTAAACTACCTACAGTCTAGATGGTGTCAAACCAATAAATAAATTTAAAAAAACATAGCATATGAGGTACTCCGCTGATCCTTGGGAAGTTATGCTGAATATTTCTGCAGTCCCTGAAAAGGACAAACTGTATATGTCTGTATGTGAAGACTTGTAGTATCGGAATAAATTAGGATGTTATCAAGATATATAATGACAAAATAAGCTAATCCCACCCCAAAGTTACTTAAAAATTCATTAGACGCTGTAGCATGGGCTGTGTGTTAGGTAATTCAAAAGATATGGTCTCATCAATGTAGGGTGCCAGTTTTCATGGCTGCCTAGGTAATTGTCTTTCTTTACCCCACTCAACCGTCTGCATGGGACCACTCATATAAATAACTGAATGGTGAGCGACTTATGCCCAAACTCAGTTTCCTTTAAATAATTTGGATATAACATTATTTTAACAATATGCTTCATAAAAGCTCCTCCTCAGTCATCACAAGTCAAGAGATCCACTCCAAGTAATGAAGGGGGAGAAATGATGAGCTTGTGCACTCTATTGAAATCACTAATAATAATAATAATAATAATAATTAATAATAATAATAATAATAATAAATTAAAGTTGTATGCTGCCTGACTCTCAACAACTCTGGGTGGCTTTCAAAAATCAAAGAAATTACAATAAAATCAATAAAGCATAAAAAATAAAGATTAAGATGGCAAGCGCAATGAAGTGAGGGGTCTCACTCTCCCTCACCAAAAGCCTGGGTGAAGAGCCAAGTTTTCATGGCTCTTCTAAACAACAACAGAATGGAGGCCATCTAGATCTCAGGGGGAACCTCATTCCAGAGGGCAGGCATTGCTACAGAGAAGGCACGCTTCCAGGGTCCTGATATTGTTTAATTATTTTGTATCTGTATTTATTTATTATCTATTTGTACTGATTGTTGATGGTGATTTTAAGCTTATGTGGTTTTAATCGTTGATTTGACTGGAAACCGCCCAGAGTCCCCCTTTTGGGGGGAGATGGGCAGTGATAGAAATATGAAAAATAGAAAAATAAATAAATAAATAAACATTGTTTAATTGAAGGAACCTGGAGCGCACCAACCCTGCAGGATTGAATTGGCCAGTCAGATGCTATGGGAGACAGCAGTCCCACAAGTAACCAGGCCCTATGCCATTTAGGGCTAATAGGTAACAACTAGCACCATGAATCACACCTGAAAGCAGACTGGCAACCAATGCAGCTCATGAAGCAATGGTGTTACATGGGCATACTGAGGCATGCCCATTACTGCTCACACTGCCACATGCTGGACCAGTTGAAGCTTCTGGGTAGTCTTCAAGGGCAACCCCATGTTGATCATGTTGCTCCATCAAGCTGTGAAGTGACTAGGGAATGAGTGATATGAAAAGGATAACACTGCCATACATCAGAAACATCTCAGAAACTACCAATAGACTGTTACAACCACATGGCATCACCATAGCACATAAACCAACCAAAACCCTTCAGAACATCTTAAGTAACCCAAAAGACCCAGTAACCCAAGAAGAAAAAACACGAGTTATCTACAACATACAGTGTAAGGACTGTAGCAGCCACTATGTAGGACAGACAGGCAGAAGACTAGCAGAGCGCATCCACGAACACCAACTAGCAGTCAGAAGACACCATGAAAACTCCTTAATCTCACAACACATGGACAGACTCAACCATACTTTCAACTGGGAAACTGTGAGCATCCTAAACCAAGCCAAATCCAAAAACGCTAGAGAATTCCTGGAAGCTTGGCACTCAGACAAAGCAGCCATCAACACACACATAGAGGTAAACAATATTTACATACCATTCATAAGAGACAATAGAAAAGCCAGAAGACCAGAACACCTCCTTGCCAGCAATCAATACCCAGATAGGCAAAGATTAACACCAGGATTAGCACCAGAGGAACAATCAAACAGCACAATATACCCTAATGAAGGAACTATTAACTCAGTCAATCAACCAAGCAGCAAACAGCCCAATCAAGGAACTCCTAAGGAGAGAACAACACCTCCACCAACACAAGCAGGACAAGCCATGGTATATAAACAGAGAGCAAGTCCCACTCCCTTTTCTCACTGAAGATGTTGCCTAGTCTGGCAATGAAATGTCTGCAAGAAAACAAGGCTCAGAGAGCACCAAGGACTCCACAATGAGTGACTGTCTGAAGGGCCCCCGAATCTAGGAAAGGGTACAACTGGTGCACCAAATGGAGTTGTGCAAAGGCCTTGGCCACAGCTAACACCTGTTCTTCAAGCAGGATCTGTGAGTCCAGGAAGACCCCCAGATTGTGTACCAACCTTGAAGGAGGAAGTGCCACTGAATCCAAGGTCAAAGATGGAATATCCCCAGAATAGGGTGGCCCAAACACCCACAGCCACTCAGTCTTTGTAGAATTGAATTGAAGATTCCTCCCCATCCAAACCCACACAGCATCCTGGCACTGGAACAGAACTTTGACAGCCTCACTTGGCTGGCCTGGGGTCGAAATATATAATTGGGTATCATCAGCATACTGATGAAACTGAGCTCCAGAATGGTGGATGACCTCAGCCAGCACTTTCATGTAGATGTTGAAAAGGAAGTGAGAGAGAGTAGAACCCTGCAACACCCTACACAGGAGGTCCTAGGAAGCTATCTCCCCCAACCAACACTGAATGGAACCGGCCCCAGAAGAAGGAAGAAAACCAGTGCAAAATGGTACTTCCAATTCCCAATCCATGGAGCCAGCTCAGAAGGATACTGTGGTTGACGATATCAAAAGCTGCTGAGAGATCAAGAAGTACAAGGATGGATGCACCACTGCCATCCCAGCTGCACCACAGGTCATCAACAAGCACGACCAAGGCTGTCTCAGTACTAAATCCCAGCCTGAAACCCAACTGAAATGGGTCTAGCTAATATGTTTCTTCCAGAGTTCTCATCAGCTGCAGACTGACCATCTTCTCAACAACATTCTCCAACCTTTTTGGGGACCACCTCCTCCAACCTTTCCCAAAAGTTTGGAGTCTGGTCTGTTGTTGTCAAAAACCATTGGGTCCAAGGACAGCGTCTTGATGAGGGGGTGTAATATTGCCTCTTTCAAAGCAGGAGGTACCACCCCCTCCTTCAGAGAGGCCGACACCACTGCCTGGACCCAACGACGGGTAACCTCCCTGGCTGCTTTTACAATCCAGGAGGGGCCCAGGTCCAGTAAACAGGTGGCTGAGCTGACAGCACAGAGAACCCTGTCCACTTCCTTAGGAAGTGATTTTGGGATACATTTAAGGCATACTATGTATTATTACAGTCTGAGAAAGACCATACTAGATGTGTAAGTTATAAACCAATACCTTTGCTCAAAGTGGATGCTAAGATATTAACTGCAATACTAGCCAGGAGGTTACAGAAAGTAATACTGTCTATAAGATACCCATTGAAGTTTGGATTTGTAAAAAAAAAAATAAGCATCTGACATTATCTACCTGGTGATTGATATTTTGGATATCAGCTATTCTAATTTCATTGGATGCTGAAAAGGACTTCAATGTGGTTCAGATTGAATTTATGAAGTGTATTCTAAGAAGGTGCAGGTTTCTACCATATATTGCTCATTGGGTTTCAATTTGGTATCTTCAACCAGTGGCTTGTGTTATAATAAATGGATTTGTCCCCCAACCTATAATACTATATGATGGTACCCATCAAAGATGCTATTTGCCACCTTTAATCTTCAACGTGGTTCTTGAACCATTGGCTTCCATTAGACAGTCTCAAGATATTAAGGTTGTGACACTCAGGATTGAATATAAATTCAGCAATATTTATTTATTTATTTATTTATTTATCATATTTATACCCCGCCTATCCCTCCCTATTGGATAATATCACATAATATTATGACTATTTGGATAATTATACAATGTTGCTACTAAAATTACTGTTTTTCAAAGGGTCAAATGCTAGCATCTTAAAATAAAATAAAATTTTATTTCATTTGGGATCAGGGTAAATGTAAAAATTGAGCTAAAGTGAACAGATGCAAGTTGAATTCAATCTAATTAATTCAAAATAACATCAGAATAGCTTCAGATTAACACAAAATGGACCAGAGTTGATCAACCCACATACTTCTGAATGGCTGTGCATCAGGAGAAAATACAGGACCATCATCATCATGGAGTGTTGAGTGTGTTTATCTTTGATAGGTGTCCTGCGCATGACTAATAGAAATCTGAGTCCTCCTGACAGAATTGCTGCGTGCTTGATTCAAATCCCATGTTGAATTTGTTTCTCCCTCCATCTTTCCCTCTGTCTCTCTCTTCTACTCCTTTTTTTACTCTTTTTTACAATATAATTTTCTTATTATATTTCAAGTTGCTTTCATATTTTTCAAAATGATATCTCTTTCTTGCTTCCTTGAAGTTTAAACTGACATAGTATGCACATTCAGCAATACTAGACTAGTACATGTTTGGATCTTTTGAGTCATTTTTATTTGTTTCAAAACAGCTGTTCCATGCTCCCACTATCAAATTATCTTGAAGAGGCAGAATACATTCATTCATTTATCTTCTTGCTAATTTTTAAAAGGAAGCCTTGGTAACAGTTCAAACATGTTCTGTATTTTAGGGAGGTTAGTGACATGGAGCCCATGCTTAGTTGACTTTTGTTTCAAAATTAGAGGACTGTTTTCTTTTTCCCCAGAATTTGACTCTGGAGAAGAATAGATATATCTGACTTAATTGAGGTGAGGTCACTTCTCAAACAGCCTCCCTGATCAGAAATATGTGTGTCACCATCAATAGATTTTTCTTCCACGTCTAGAAAAGATTTAATTTTCTCAATCAAGACATTGCTATATTTCCACAAAAAAATATTTTGTCAGACAAGTATTTCCTTTTTTTTTAAAAAAAAAAAAAAAAAAGGAAATACTTGGTGATTAACCCAAAGATAGATAGAAAATCTGACAAACCTATAAAAAAAATCAAGGGAAATTACCACAATCCTTCTTTAAATTAATAGATAATCTGTCACTGGTAGATGCGTGGAGGTTCAAAAATGGCAAAGCAATAGATTTTACGTTTTACTCAAGTAGATTCAAATCTCTCTCAAGAATAGATATGATCTGGATCTCATTAAATCTAGCTAATAAAATAATAAATGTTAATATTTTGCCTAAAACATTCTCAGACCACAATCCAGTCAATATGGTATTAAAATTAAATCCAAAAAGTTACAAATGGAGATTAAACAAAGATATCTTAAAGAAGGAAGAATTTGTAGAGGACTGCAAAGAAAAACTAAAAGAATTCTTTAAAATAAACTTAAATAACGAAGTAGATGCCAGCACTGTCTGGGACACCAGCAAAGCATACATGAGAGGTTATCTCATATATTTAAATAGGAAAATCAAAAAAATAAAACAGCAGAAATTGCAAACAATCTTAGAGCAAATTAAAATAAAAGAGAAAGAATTACAGCAAAAACCTTCAGACTCTAAAATAAACAATCAAATCAAAATTTTACAACAACAGGTAAATATGATTACACTTAAAGAAATTGAGTTAAAATTGAGATATATCAAACAAAACAACTTCGAGTATGCAAATAAAACAGGCAGATGGCTGGCTTATAAATTAAGAAAGAATAGAGAAGAAAAAATTATTTCTAAAATACGAGAAAACAATATAGAAATCACTGAGAATGCAAAAATTCAAAAGGCATTTCATAACTACTTTTTCAAAATATATGAAAAACAAGATATTGTAATAGAGAAAGTTGATGACTACTTGAGGAAACGTAAAATCATTAAAATGACTTCTAATCAGAAATTAACTTTAAATGAACCAATATCAACACAAGAAATTATAGATGCTATTAAAAAAATGAAACCAGGAAAAGCGCCAGGACCAGATGGATTTACAGCTGGATATTATAAGTGTTTCATTGATCAAATTATCTCCCCATTTAAAGAATTGGCAAATTTGATAATGAAGGGAAATCCAATACCAACATCATGGACAGAAGCCAATATCACTTTAATTCCAAAAGAGGGTCAAGATAAAACACTATGCCAAAATTAGAGACCCATATATACTCAATAACGATTATAAATTATTTACACTAATCCTAACAGAAAGATTAAAAATTGTTATGCAAGAAATTATCAAGCAAGAACAATGTGGCTTTCTCCCAAAAAGACAAATAAAAGACAATATCAGAATAATTCTAGATGTAATAGAATATGCACAGACACATAATGAAAAAGAAATAACTTTATTGTTCCTAGATTCTGAAAAAGCATTCGATAGATTAAACTGGGACTTTATGTTTAAGACATTAGATCATATAGATTTTGGAACCCCTTTTAAGACAGCAATTAAAGCAATATACACAACCCAGAAAGCAAAAATTATGATTAATGATAAATATACAAAAACATTTAAAATCGAAAAAGGAACAAGGCAAGGGTGTCCACTCTCACCCTTATTATTTATATTGGTACTGGAAATTTTACTAAATGATATCAGAGAGGACGAAAAAATAGAAGGGATTAAGGGCCTTCGCGGACGATATAGCATTAATAATACAAAACCCAGTAGAATCTATAGAATGCTTAATGAGAAATATACAAGAATTTGGAAAATTGGCAGGACTTAAAATCAACAAACATAAAACAAAAATGATAACTATAAATTTGAATCGAAAAACACAAGAAATATTAGAAAATAAAATAGGATTTAAAAATGTAAAAAATACCAAATATCTAGGAATAATAATATCAAGAAAAAATAACGACCTATTCCAAAACAATTACGTAAAACTATGGAAAGAAATTAAACAAGATTTAGAAAAGTGGGGAAAATTACATCTATCCTTAATGGGAAGAATTTCAACAATTAAAATGAATGTACTACCCAGGATATTATTTTTATTCCAAGCAATACCAATACTGATTACAGACAATACATTTAAATCATGGCAAAGAGAATTATCAAAATTCATATGGCAAGGGAAAAAACTACGAATAAAATATAAATTATTACAAGATGCTAAAGAAAGAGGAGGATTAGGACTCCCAGATTTACAACTATATTATGAAGCTTGTAACCTAATGTGGATTAAAGAATGGGTGAGATTAGAAAATTATAAATTATTATATTTGGAAAGCCATGATTTAAAATTTGGCTGGCACGCATACCTTTGGTATGACAAAATTAAAGCAAATAAAATGTTTAATAATCACTGTATACGAAGAGCATTAATTAAAGTTTGGAATAAATATAAGAAAAGACTATTGCCAAATATACCATTCTGGTTATCCCCACAAGAAGCTTTCACGAGAGTAGAAAGCTCAAATAACCGTAATTGGTTTAAATATAAAGATTTAATATACTATGAAGGGGACAAAATTGAAATGAAATCAAGGGAAGAATTGGAAAAAAAAAAGAATATCAATGTAACTGGTTTATATACCTACAATTAAAAGAACAATTTAAATCAGATAAAAAGAACTATAAATTTTTTAAAAAACCAACGTGGTTAGAAAACCAACTATTTGAAAACACTGATCATACTATAACTAAATTTTATAAAATGCTACTACAAATAAAATTAGAAGACGAACAAGTCAAAGAATGTATGATAAATTGGGCCAGAAATTTTGGATATAACATCACGTATGATCAATGGGAAAAAATGTGGACAAAAGGTTTAAAATTTACATTAAATTATAACTTAAAAGAAAATTTTTACAAAATGATGTACCATTGGTATATAACTCCAGAGAAATTATCAAAAATGTATAAAAATGTATCAAGTAAATGTTGGAAATGTAAGAAGGAAAATGGAACATTTTACCATCTATGGTGGACCTGCAAGAAAGCGAAAAAATTTTGGAACTCAATACATGAAACCATAAAAACAATTACATCAATGGACATACAAATTAAACCAGAATTATACTTATTAGGCTTCATGGACAATGAACTGGAGAAAAAACACAGAAATTTGTTACTATATATGATTTCAGCTGCCAGAATAACATATGCTCAACAATGGAAGAAAGAAGAAACCCCTACAATCCAAGACTGGATTACAAAAATTATGGACCTAGCACAGATGGCAAAACTAACAGAGATGTTAAAAGATAAGAACATGGACAAATTTAAAAATGATTGGAAACCGTTTCTGGACTATATGATAAATGTACAAAAAAATAATACAATATATATAGGATTTAATGATTAAGTTGGTAAGAAATAGAAAAGGAACAAATGTAATTTAAACAAGCAATTAAGTAATAAGACAAATATATTAACCACAGTTAAGGAAATCGAGAACCAAACCTTTTTACCTTTTCCCTTTTTTTTCCCCTTTTTTTTTCTTCTGTTTCCTTGTTTGTCTCCCCTTTTACACACCTTTCCTTCTTTTCCCCGCACCCTGTTTAATTGTTTCAAGGTGTATGTAAGTTATATGTTGTATGTTATATGTTATATGTAAATTTTATATAATAAAGTATTTTTTAGTATTTCCTGAATCACCCCAGACCTCCCTTTCCTTTAGCACCACAGCAATCTAACCTAGTTATTTATCAATAACGCACCCATTATATAGAGACTACTAGTCCCTGTGGTAGGAGATGTGCTGCCTTATTTTCCCATCCTGTTGAGTACCCAACACATTTTTTCTTAATTACCTTTAGACTTAAACAGGTCTCAAGGCAAGGAGGATTTCGCTTAAAATACTGATGAAGCAAGAAGAATGAAGGAGAGTAAGAGCTTTCAAAACTGATTGAGGTCAAGCAGTGCCAAACAGTTTTTGAAACTGAGGGAATTTCTAGACCTCTGGTGGGCCATAAAGTCTGAGTATGTATGTATGTATGTGTGTGTGTGTGTGTGTGTGTATGTATGTATGTATTTTTTTATTTATATCCTGAAATTCCAGTAGTTATGTCCAAATCCTTTGATGTGTATGAAGTGTGTCCTTGAATTCCAATGATTTTACATATGCTCAAGTAAGAGGAGCAAATGTCAGTCCAAATATTTTAAATGACAAATTCCATAAACAAAGTATCTGAAAAAAGAATCCAAGGATAATATTATAACTTGAAATAGCTACTGTTTTCTTGATTACTTTAGATTTCTCTATCATAGTGCTATGATATAAATCCTTTTTCTTTGCCTTTTTTTGTTGTTGTTCAGTCGTTTAGTCGTGTCCGACTCTTCGTGACCTCATGGACCATAGCACGCCAGGCCTTCCTGTCCTCCACTGTCTCTCGGAGTTTACTCAAATTCATGTTCATTACATCGGTGATGCTATCTAACCATCTCATCCTCTGACGTCCCCTTTTGCCTTCAGTCTTTCCCAGCATCAGGGTCTTTTCCAGTGAGTCCTCTCTTCGCATTAGGTGGCCAAAGTATTTGAGCTTCAGCTTCAGCATCTGTCCTTCCAATGAGCAGTCAGGGTTGATTTCCTTTAGGATTGACTGGTTTGACCTCCTTGCAGTCCAAGGGACTCTCAAGAGTCTTCTCCAGCACCACAGTTCGAAAGCATCAATTCTTCAGCGCTCAGCCTTCCTTATGGTCCAACTCTCACAGCCATACATTACTACTGGAAAAACCATAGCTTTAACTATACAGACCTTTGTTGGCAAGGTGCTGTCTCTGCTTTTTAATATGCTGTCTAGGTTTGCCATAGCTTTCCTCCCAAGGAGCAAGCATCTTTTAATTTCATGGCTGCAGTCACCGTCTGCGGTGATCTTGGAGCCCAAGAAAATAAAATCTGTCACTGCTTCCATTTCTTCCCCTTCTATTTGCCAGGAAGTGATGGGACCAGATGCCATGATGAGTTTAATGTTGAGTTTCAAGCCAGCTTTTGCACTCTCCTGCATATCTGAGGTTGTTGATATTTCTCCCAGCAATCTTAACTCCGGCTTGTGATTCATCCAGCCCGGCATTTCTCATGATGTACTCTGCATATAAGTTAAATAAGCAGGGTGATAATATACAGCCTTGTCGTACTCCTTTCCCAATTTTGAACCAGTCGGTTGTTCCATGTCCGGTTCTAACTGTTGCTTCTTGACCCACATACAGGTTTCTCAGGAGACAGGTAAGGTGGTCTGGTATTCCCATCTCTTTAAGACTTTGCCACAGTTTGTTGTGATCCACACAATCAAAGTCTGTAGCTTGAATCATGTCAACTGGATTTCTATTTTCTCAGTGGAAACGTTTCGCTCCTTATCCAAGGAGCTTCTTCAGTCTGAGCAAAGTTGGTAAGGGAATCCTAAATATGTTTCTAGGTAGCTGTGTGACCTTACACCTGGGGTCATGGTTATATTGAGATGTTATTTTAAGTCCAAAGGACTTAACCATGACCCCAGGTGTAAGGTCACACAGCTACCTAGAAACATATTTAGGATTCCCTTACCAACTTTGCTCAGACTGAAGAAGCTCCTTGGATAAGGAGCGAAACGTTTCCACTGAGAAAATAGAAATCCAGTTGACATGATTCAAGCTACAGACAATTCCACCTGGATGACTGAGAACCTTCATAGACACACACAATCAAAGGCTTTAGCGTAGTCAATGAAGCAGAAGTAGATGTTTTTCTGGAACTCTCTTGCTTTTTCCATGATCCAGTGAATGTTGGCAATCTGGTCTCTAGTTCCTCTTCGAAACCCAGCTTGCACTTCTGGTAGTTCTCGGTTCACATGCTGCTGAAGCCTAGCTTGTAGGATTTTGAGCATAACCTTGCTAGCATGTGAAATGAGCGCAATTGTACGGTAGTTTGAACATTCTTTGGCATTCTTTGGCATTGCCTTTCTTTGGAATTGGAACGTAAACTGACCTTTTCCAATCCTGTGGCCACTGTTGAGTTTTCCAAATTTGTTGGCATATTGAGTGCAGCACTTTAACAGCATCATCTTTTAGGATTTTAAATAGCTCAGCTGGGATACTGTCTTCTCCGCTAGCTTTGTTGTTAGTAACGCTTCCTAAGGCCCACTTGACTTCACTCTCTAGGATGTCGGGCTCAAGGTCAGTGACCACACCATCATATTTATCAGGGATATTAAGATCTTTCTTGTATAGTTCTTCTGTGTATTCTTGCCACCTCTTCTTAATCTCTTCTGCTTCTGTTAGGTCCCTGCCTTTTTTGTCCTTTATCATGCCCATCTTTGCACAAAACGTTCCCTTGATATCTCCGATTTTCTTGAAGAGATCTCTAGTCTTCCCCATTCTATTGTTTTCCTCGATTTCTTTGCATTGTTCATTTAAGAAGGCCTTCTTATCTCTCCTTGCTATTCTCTGGAATTCTGCATTCAGTTGTTTATATCTTTCCCTTTCTCCCTTGCCTTTTGCTTCCCTTCTTTCCTCAGCTATTTGTAAAGCCTCATCAGTCAGCCACTTTGCTTTCTTGCATTTCTTTTTCTTTGGGATGGTTTTAGTTGCTGCCTCCTGTACAATGTTACGAACCTCCATCCATAGTTCTTCAGGCACTCTGTCTACCAGATCTAATCCTTTAAATCTATTCCTCATCTCCACGGTATATTCATAAGGGATATGATTTAGGTCATACCTGAGTGGTCTAGTGGTTTTCTCTACGTTCTTCAATTTAAGCCTAATTTTTGCAATAAGAAGCTCATGATCTGAGCCACAGTCAGCTCCAGGTCTTGTTTTTGCTGATTGTATAGAGCTTCTCCATCTTTGGCTGCAAAGTATATAATCAATCTGATTTCGGTATTGACCATCTGGTGATGTCCATGTGTAGAGTCGTCTCTTGTGTTGTTGGAAAAGAGTGTTTGCTATGACCAGCGTGTTCTCTTGACAAAACTCTATTAGCCTTTGCCCTGCTTCATTTTGTACTCCGAGGCCGAACTTGCCTGTTATTCTGGTTATTTTTTGACTTCCTACTTTAGCATTCCAGTCCCCTATGATGAAAAGGACATCTTTTTTTTGGTGTTAGTTCTAGAAGGTGTTGTAGGTCTTCATAGAACCGGTCAACGTCAGCTTCTTCGGCATCAGTGGTTGGGGCATAGACTTGGATCACTGTGATGTTGAATGGTTTGCCTTGGATTCGAACTGAAAGCATTCTGTCGTTTTTGAGGTTGTACCCCAGTACTGCCTTTCCCACTCTTTTATTGACTATGAGAGCTACTCCATTTCTTCTAAGGGATTCTTGCCCACAGTAGTATATATAATGGTCTCCTGAATTAAATTCGCCCATTCCTGTCCATTTTAGTTTGCTGATTCCCAAGATGTCGATGTTCAATCTTGTCATCTCATGTTTGACCACATCCAGCTTACCTTGATTCATAGATCTTACATTCCAGGTTCCTATGCAATATTGTTCTTTACAGCATCGGACTTTCCTTCCACTTCCAGACACATCCACAACTGAGCGTCCTTTCGGCTTTGGCCCAGCCGTTTCACTCTTTCTGGAGCTACTCGGAATTGCCCTCCGCTCTTCCCCAGTAGCATTTTGGACACCTTCCGACCTGAGGGGCTCATCTTCCGGCATCATA
This sequence comes from Charina bottae, assembly GCA_023362775.1. Taxonomy (NCBI): domain Eukaryota; kingdom Metazoa; phylum Chordata; class Lepidosauria; order Squamata; family Charinaidae; genus Charina; species Charina bottae. Next base: position 80,117 of record JALMGJ010000028.1, on the reverse strand, counting down.
TCTTTTAGCCTTTTGATACTGTCCATGGGTTTTCTTGGCAAGGATACTGGAGTGGTTTGCCATTCCCTCCTCCAGTTTAGGACCACGTTTTGTCAGAACTCTCCGTCATGACCTGTTCTTCTTGACCTGACTTCATTGAGTTACGCAAGCCCCTTCGCCACGACAAGGCAGTGATCCATGAAGGGGTCTTTGCCTTTACAGAAGGGTATTTAACACAGATTTTCCTGAAAATTATAATGTGACACATATATTTCCATTACATATTGTTCTATCTTTTCTTTTTTCTTTTCTTTCTTTAATGAAATACAATATACATTACATTTGTATTGTACAATACAAATACATTGTACAAATACATTTGTACAATACAATATAAAATACATTTTATATTTCTAAATGTTCTACTACTTACATTAAGTAGCTAGTGTGGGAAGTTAATTTTACCAGTTTCTTTTTTAGCTGTTTGTGAGGGGTATGAGTGCAACCTAGTGGAGAAATGAGACATCGGCATTTGCATGTCTGGAATGTTTGTATTGACAAATGGTAGTCTGCTATTGACATCTGTATCCCTTGACAATACATCCATCCTAGCTTACCCTTGGTGGTCAAATGCCTTAATTGTTCTGGCCTTTAATTCAGTCAAAGTTGGAGCACGTTTTGAAGAGATAAGAGAAGGAACAGATCCAACAGTGTCAAGCTTCAAAAGCAAAACTGTTGGCAACGATCAACCTGTCATAATGTTATGATTTGTTCATTTTTATACCATTTATTAGCCTTTACTTCTTGTGCCATTTGGCCTCCAGGGCAGATAAAGTGCTGTCTAATTTGGGAGGTTTGCTTCTGTCAGAGTGGCTTCCACAGAGAAGGTGTTAGCTGCAGTGACAAATAATCAATAGCTGTCGTTGTCATGAGGAACGTGAGTAGTTGGGCCTTTCATCTGGAGGATTAGAGGTCTAATTGGATTGAGAATAGGGAGGATGGGCTGTTGTATAACCCCCTCAGCTCTGTGAAGCTGTCAAATGTCAGTGTTATTCATACTGAAAAGGAGGTGAATGATGGCTTACACAGCTTGGGGGTGTAATCCAGCAGAAGCTTCTGAGAATGTAATAGAGAAAATAAAATCGGCAAATGTATGCTCTGACCTTTTTTTTTAAAAAAATATACATCCATGTTGTTAATGAATTTGTGTGTCTGTGTCTGTCTCTATACATAGCTATCTATCAGCTGAATACCACTTCAGGCTGGTTATTTATGTCTTCAGTAAAAAGCAATTTAATTACTCAGATGGGGATTATAAATGTGAAAGATTCAACAAAAGATGGCAATAGCCATAACAATGAAAAATGTCCCATCAATAAAAAAATAAATAAAATATTCCATTAATTGTTTGCAGATGCACACTCTAAACAGGAATTTACTTTGATGCATTAAGATGAAGTATATGTAGAATTCACCACTGCATCATTTCTGGTATTCAGAGTTTTTACTCATTTGATATACCTTGAAGAAATCTTTATTCTGGTTTTTATTGAGTCCAATCTTAATAAAGAAATAATCTGCTGAGAAAAATGCCTAAATAAGTTTATGATTAGAATGTTTAACTTAACAGCTCACAGGATTAGATTTGTTAATGAGCTTTAAGTTCTTCAATTTAAAAGGTATTAAGGTTTCTACCCTCAATATCCATCTTTTATTTCATTTATATCTGCCAAGTCCATAAATTATTACCTGACAGGATTGTCTGTTATGTTCTTCCTAGACTTTCTTCTCATTAGCAGTATAACATGAAGAGGGTTGCTTGTGGTACAATCCTCTCAGAAGCTCTAGCATTTTTCAGTGAACAACATGTGTTTCCCATGTTTTCCAGTCTCAGAATAGAGTGAAATAATATTTTATTGCAAAAAGGATTCATAATCATGCACCACCAATCCTGGAATATTTTGAAACTCATATAGTCATTGCCTAGCAAAACTCATCCAGTTGTTCCAATAAAATTACAATTTTAATTTAAAATCCAGATTGAATTTGTTTATATGCTAGTTTAAGAAATCCAAGAATGGCTCAGTGGCTTTTGCCTTCTTTTGGAAGCATCTCTCTGTTATTTGGGGGGAGGTATTTTTTTATCTGTTTCTATCTATGCAAAAAAGAATATGAGCTGCCCACCCCCACCCCCAAATGATTTTTGTCATTTCTAGATAGTACTAATTTTTAGTATCCTATTTGGTACCTGTTTCTCTTGTATTGGCAAGACAAGCATATTAATGCCATTGTTTTACCAGTTAATTGTTAGGGAGCAAATATACAATGCCTTGACAAAAATATATTGTCCCATTTAAATTTGCTGAAATAACACAAACTTCTATCTAGATCAGAACAGGTAGGGTGTTTCTTTTCCCAAAAAGAGTGTGAAGTGCTAAATTTGTATAAATGTCTTAGAAGTAAAAGCCATACATTATAAAACTGAATATACTATTTAAATTTTATTTTACCATCATAAAATATATTATTTAAATTATAAATCACTGTAGTGAATGATCAGGCAAGCCCCCACCCTCCACATCCACTGACAGCTTAGACATATGAATCAACGTCTTCTCAGTCTCAAACAGAATCATATAGGATTTAGCATGAATGCAGCAAGCGGATCTATTCAAGCCCTTCCCTTTCTGCTAGTTAGAAAAAGTTTTTCTGCTTTTAAAATCAGGTAGAAGTTGCTGGATGAGAAGCTGGGAAACAGCAGTATGTACTATCTCCCCTCAGTGTCAAATTTAAGATGGAATTTGCAGGTAGCAAGATTTTCCAGGGAACAGATTGGGACATAAGTATCATCTGTACTCTAGAGAAATAGGAAAAGGTTACATTTTATTAAAATTTAAGTAAATAATTTTTATTTCTAAAAAATTTACAGTATCTATAAATGGTGCAATAAAATTCAACACATACATATATGGGTTAAAAAGGCAGACAAAAAACAATTCATAAAACCACATATTAATAATTCCTTAATATTCCTCCCACACATTAATATATTCATCTGGCATAAAGCAATTATGGTTCCCCTGGTTAGCATAAGATATGAAATCAGACCACATATTTGAGAAGGCTTTAACTTTAACTTGACAGGTGAAGAGTATAGGTCATTTTTTCAGCCATGGGTTAGATAAGAATTGCGCTAAGTTTAATTTCTGTTAATATATGGATTTAAGTCTTCTTTATTGTTTCTGGTGATTATGGTCTTTGATATTTATGTTCATTAAATATGGCCTCTTTATATCACAAATGTTTCTGTATTAGCAGTAGATCTATCATCTTATGATTTAGAACCTTATTTGTCCTTTACAGTTTTTCTATTGAAGATTCTTTTAAAGTTGTGATTTGTGATTTAAATAACTCCATAGTTCTCAATGGCCTTTGCCATTGAGTGTTTTGCATATGACTTGCTATTGTTCTTGTTATTATTTCCCTTCGAGTCAGTCTTGACTCCTGGTGATTACATGGACATGTGCCTGTATGTGACTATTTAAACTTGAAAGGAGATTTTTGACCTTTTCTTTTTTAATATATTTATATTATGTTTTTATCCTGCCTTTTTATATATTTAACTTAAGGCAATGAACATACTTAATACTCCTGCCTCCTATTTTCCCCACACTAACAATCCTATGTTAATTTTTTAAAAATTAAATTCTGGACTTGACTCACATAAAAAGGAGATAAAATCTACCTATGTATAGTCGAATCTACCTAGCTACTTACTTTAAAAAGTTGTTATTAGTAGATGACAGGAATTTTTACAAAAGGAACAATATAATAAAACATGTAGCGCTGATTCAACAGATACCAAAAGATAGGATCATAGCCTTTCTGAATATAGGACACCCACAAATCTACCTCGCATACTTTCAGAAGGTAGAACATTTAGTTGGGCTTGTGAAAATGCACAATGGTACCTCAGATGAAGGTATTGAAAAGGTAAGAAGCCAGGCCAGAGAGTCTAATTAAGTTCGAAACACTACAGCAGTGGGCTGATTTGCTATAATAATTTTGTTTGGTGGTATTCCAAATACACTGTTTCATAGGTTCTTTTGCCTTTATGTACCTCATAGATGCTATAAAAGATGGTGAGAAACCATATCCCCATAGTTTCTAGAGAGCTTTATCTACCTGGAATAATGTTGATTGTATAAGACTAGTGGGGCTAAACCTTCTGAGCAGTCTGACAGCTTTAGCTAATACATGAGTCTACCTTGCCCAAACCAGGCTTCTAGGGAAAGAAGAGTGGCTTTAATGTGTAGAGCAGCATCTGAGTCACAACAAAGAGTCCCAAAAGTCATCCTCAGAAATGTATGCTTTATTTTCTCAAAATGGTAGAAATCTTTCTAAGCACAGGCCTGTACATTATAGAGAAGCTGTACAAATACATGATGTGCTGAAAATATAAAGTAGCCACCCATTTGAAAGAAAAGCTTAGATTGGCAGATTTTCTGTGGCCTGGAAGATTTGGGCTTTCCATGTGCCTTTGTCCTGAAATCTATGCTCGGGTATTCAATAAATATTATTGCCAGTTGTTATACCATAGTGTGTCCACTAATCTGCCATTTGTGTTTAATATATATTGGTTTTTGTATAATTTATGATAGCTCCTTCTCAGGGTAAATTGCAAAGAATTGTTCTACTTAATCCCACTGCTGAGAAGGAAAGAACAGCAGTATAGTCAGCATAATGTAAGCAGGAATTTGTCTATTGGCCAGATGCAGGGGGATGGCCAGATGAGGTTTTCAAGTGCTTGGATTAGAGAATTTAAGGAAAAGTTGAGTAAAAATGAAGCCAATACACAGTCTTGTTTCAGTCTTTTATTTTGAGGAATACTTTGCAGTATGTGTCCTTGGATATTACAGTACCATAGACTTTTAGATAATTTTTCTCATATCAGGAGGTATAGCCTGTGGTCTACTAATGAGGCATCCAACTTTTCCCAGAACCTCTTTTGTGGAATTGAGTCAAAGGCAGATATAAAGTTCATAAAAACACGATATAAAGTCCCATGAAATTTGGCTCTCTATTGTTTCCCAGATGTTGGAGTAATAAGGAATGGTCAGTTGTGGATCTGCCAGTTCTAAAGCCAGCCTGTTCATCTATGAGGATGTTTTCAGTCTTTATTGTGTCCCAGAGTTGTAGACAAAGGTGTCTCAAATATAGTTTGTTGATTATATTCAGCAATCTGATACAGCAATAGTTTACTGGGGGTGTCCTGGAACCTTTTTAATAAATAGGAATTAACAGTCCTAGTCAATTTTTGGATGACTGACAAAATCCCAGTCTTTTGAGATTACCAAAGAAGAGTCAATGGAAGTAAAAAGGATTGTTAGGATTGATGCCTGCAAATCAATATGAGTACAGATGGTTTCTTCCTGCCTTTCAACCTGCTTTTGCCTGTGCTACTGCAATTTTTTTAAAATTTCTGTAGCTGTAACTGGTGCCCAGGCTGGGAGATTCAACTGCAAGAGACAGGGAAGAACTTATACCTGCTTTAAAATGCAGTTCTCAGCTACAAGTTAGTCTAGGTCCCTCTCTTTTTGTCTTTTCAGCTACAACCCAACCCCTGGTCATTTAACCTGGTAGCCTGAATACATTTGCACCATAGGAGTTCTCTGGCATCATTTTTTTTAAGAATAATTTTTAGTGGCTTTCTATAAGAATAAATCAGGAGGGAATGGGCCATTCTGTCCTTTGTAGGATTGTGTTGGACTAAGAAGGAAACCTTGGCTGTTCTGCATTCTAGTTGAGCCAGCATTTAGATTTGTAGAAAGTCAGGGAGAGGTGAAGAGGCACAAGTCTTTAATTAAGTATTTCTGAATGTATGAGATCAGTTCTTGAAACTAGTCAACTAAGAGCTCTGGGGAACATTCTGACAGGAAATTTGTATGTAGGCAAGAGGCTTCAAGGGAGCCAAGGAACCTGACAAATCTTTGTCTATCTTGTCAGACTATCTGACAACCAGGTGGCATTGCACAGGCAGTCTTTAGAAGCTGAGCTTCTTTTTACTTTCCTCTCACCTATCATATATTATAGCATCCAAAGAGGCTGAGAGTTCAGGGCTCTTGCTTGACACCTCAGAACATCTGTCAGATGGGCCTATTTTAATTGGGAGAATTCTGAGAGACGTCAACTCTCAGACCGGCTGCTGCTGGTTTCCTTTTTGGACACACTGGTGCTTGTACTTATGCTAAGATCCTCAAACTCTCCACAGCACTTTAGGGACTATCACAAAATTACTCAATTGGGCTGAAGAGCACCATGTGCTTTTCCCCGTGCAAAAGGTACAGTTAATTTTTGGGGGGTCCTGCCTACTGGAGCAAATGGATAAAATAAGTCCAATGAAATATACCTTCTATCACTGTAGAAAAAGACTCTTCAGGATCAGTTCAATATTTTATTTTTTTATTATTTATTTATTTAATTTATTCCCCGCCCATCTCCCATACAAGGGACTCTGGGCGGGTTACAATAATTAAAACTTAAAAATTTAAAATATTTAAAACCATACAAGATAGACAATGTATAAAACTATATCCAAATATAAAATAAAATACAATAAAATCCAAGATGGATTGGGGACCGTAGCATAGGTCACATTGCTACAGGGCCAGCCAACCCCAGGAGGCACTACCACCTCCGTTGTCCCAGGCCAGGTGGCAGAGCCAGGTCTTAATGGCCTTCCGAAAGGCCAGGAGTGAAGGGGCCAGTCTCACCTCCGGGGGCAAGATGTTCCATAAGGCGGGGGCTGTCGCAGAGAAAGCACGCTTCCTGGACCCCAAAAATATTCTGTAAAAGGTAACGGTTTTCCCCTGCACAGTCGTGTCCGACTCTAGGAGGCGGTGCTCATCTCCGTTTCTTAGCCAAAGAGCCAGCGCTGTCCGAAGACGCTTCCGCGGTCATGTGGTTGGCATGACGCGCGCGGAATGCTGTTACCATCCCATGGAAGTATCTACTTGCATTTATCTACTTGCATTTGCATGCTTTCGAATTGCTAGGTTAGCAAGAGCTGGGGCAAGTGCGGGAGCTCACTCCGTCACGCAGCACTCGGGTCTTGAACCGCCAACCTTCCGATCGACAAGCCTGGTGTCTTAACCACTGAGCCATTGCGCTCCCCTATATTCTGTACTTATTCCATATATATTCCAATATTCTGTACTTAATAAGAAATAACCCTGCCCACAGAGTGAGCCTCTCCAGGGTACAGGTAGTACTCACTTAGCGACCACAATTTGGGGCCAGCAACTCCATCACTAAGCACTAATCAATCAATCAATCAATCTTTATTTCCGTCATAGACCAGCATAGAACTAAGAACATAACAATTATGCTAAAATAGAAATAGAAATAAAAAACATATTAATAGAATAAAACAAGGTAAAACTAAAATTATTAAAGTAAAATTACAGAGTGCAGATATTAAAAAGCAAAAGAATCCTATAAATTTACTATTGGTTTTGCAAAGAATAAATGCTATAAATTACTAAGATGGCTAACTATAAAAGGACATTAGTAGTAGTAGAATTTATAGAGCACTATGAGAATGTACACTTTGGTGGGTAGATAACAGCGTTCCGTGTGCGTCATGCCGGCCACATGACCGTGGAAGTGTCTTTGGACAACGCTGGCTCTTCGGCTAACAAACGGAGATGAGCACCGCCCCCTAGAGTTGGACACGACTGCACAAATGTGCAAGGGGTACCTTTACCTTTATGAGAATGTAAAGCTATGCTAGCTTATATTAAGATATATAAACTTTATTCCAGTCAAATACATAAGGCAAACAGTTATCCCCTAATATCAGTGACTGCTAATAACTATTTTTAAGCAAAGCTTACATAAAATGTAGCAGAATTTTGCTACAATCAAGGAGATACCTTTGTCTTCGTTGTTTAACAGAAAACGCAAGTAGAAATCAGAATGACTCGGGAATTTAAGCAAAAGGGGGGTAATCAGCTGGTGGCGAATGCCCCTATAAAACTTGCAATATTTAGGGACGCGGTGGCTCAGCGGGTTAAACCGCTGAAGCTGTAGGACTGCCGGTCGGAAGGTCGGCAGTTCAAATCCCCGCGCAACGAGGTGAGAACACTCTATAATTTGATGTATAACAATGTATGTAAGCCGCCCAGAGTCCTCCGTTAGGGAGGGGATGGGCAGGGTATAAATACAAATATAAATAAATAAATATAAGAGAGCGTGGGCCGTGGTCTCTACAGCACCCGTATCACAGGGGCAAAGACGGGTTTCATATGGGGTTTTCTTATATTTCCCCTCTAAAACAGCTGTAGGGGTAATGATAGGGCTCTCCTAAATTTGGGAACTGTAATATAATATAGGTATGGGGCTGGTTTGGGCTAAGCACTATGGTGCTAAGCAGAAACTCATGTGACCCCAACAAGCTTACAACATCACTTCCCATTCAGTTGTTAAGCGAATCACCATGGTTGTTAAGCAAGACATCACGTAACCGCAACTTGTGATTTTACTTCCACGTTCTCCATTAACTCTGCTTGTTGTGAAGAACACAACTGGTGATCACATGATCATGGGACACTGCAACGGTCATAAATGTGTGCTGGTTGCAGAGCGCCCGAATGGTGATCACGTGACTGCAGGACACGACAGTGTGCGAGGATTTTTCACAAAGCTTTTTTTTAACACCATCGTAACTTTGAACAGGCATTAAACAAAGCAGTCAGTCAGTGAGGACTACCCATATTCAACTCTAAATGCAGCATATGTCTGATCACAAAATTGTAGCTTCTAAAATCACAATACTTTCTTTAAAAAATTAGGTTTTAGGCCTTTTAAATGCCTTTTTAATGCCTATGAAGCTCACATTAATTTATTGTTCTAAACATGAGTAAAATATAAATAGGACATTTTTCTGACTGTATCCTAAGTTATAATATTTGAAAAGTTTAATTACCCTTCCATTTTCATATTTGATTTGTTTCCCCAACGCACTACTTTCCAAAAAATAGTTTTACCCATTCATCTATTTGAAATTAACTCATTTCTTGAATTTTACCTGAGTGCTTCTCTTTGAGAACAAAGTGGATGATTTCTATATCAGTCATTACTATTATTTACTATTTATATAATACTTAATATTTTTAAAACACTATACAAAAATTAAAAGATAAGACTGAGACTTCTGGTAGGCAGGGGATTTTTAAAAGTAAGATGAAATGTTTTGAATTGGCCTTTGTTTTCAACAAAAATCTTCTTCCTTGTCCTTTGTCCGTTTTTGGAGTTGTCCTATTTATAATAAAATTTCCAAAGCTTTTCCCTTTCTTTTTTCTCTTTTTTCAGTTGTTATTTCTATCAATGTTGATATTGGTGAAGGTCCACAGTTATTTTTTCAGTTATTGTGATTTTGTAGGCAGCTTCTGCTTACTGTAATTCCATAAGAGAATTGATAACTTAGAGATATTTCTTTTAGAGTTTATTCCACATTTTGTGATTCTTTGATGTCCTATAATTTGATGATAAGATATAAGGAGAAAGAAATCAGACTGTGGCTTATGTGAAACCTCAGAGGATGCAATAATTTAGTTTTTCTGTGCACCTTCCATATTGTGGATATTATACAGTATAATGTCCCACTTGGCTTCTGCAGACCTTTATTTGTTATTGACAAATATTTAAGTATTGGATTATAGATTCTTAAATTAGATATTGCTCATGGATATAATTTTATTGTAGCATGCCAGGGAGATTATTCCAGTGGTAGAATATTTTCCATTGCTATATATTTTGTGCAGAATTTCATTTCTAAAATTCATAGTTTCATAAAATAATAAATAAATGATTAAACTAACTGGATTTTATTGGTATAGCCAAACTGGAAGGAGTACAGAAATTATGGTTAAAAGTATTTTCTCAAACATTTCAGATAGACCATGGTTTGGTTCTAGCTTATTAAAACCACCAGAATTTAAACTAACAAAGGTGCATTCCAATTTGCATATAACAAAAACCCTAATAAATTTAAAATAGGACATAGAAGCTTGTGCTCTTTCCTGTACGGCTACTTAAGGAGGAGAGAAAATCCACATGCCAGAGGCTACGATATCTACTGTAAAACTAAGGATCTTATAGTTTTATCTTATCTTTCATATAATACATTATTCAAAATTAAAAACATTATACATGTATATGAAACAGAAAAGATACTGCTATTCATCAGTAATATTTGCATTTCACAGTAATGTGCTAAAATTATAGTTGGTCTACCAGTAGAGGAATTTAAGAAAGAAAAAAATAATTTATCTTTTTATCCTAATGCCAATTGCAATTAAAAAGCACTTGAGCCACCAATTCTAAAGGAAGGCATCCTGTCTCTTGAAATGGTGCTTCCTCTTGGAATATTTAAGCAGAATCCAATCTTCAAAATCTGCAGCATGAGAAAGAGCCAATCTGTCATCCTGGTCAACCTTCCCTAGTATGCTTTTATTTTAAAAGCACCTCTTTCCTCTCTCTATTCAGTGGTGCTTAAAAGTTTGTGAATGCCTTTGAATGTTCAATATTTCTGCATAAATATGGCCTAAAACGTCTTGTGTTCTCCACACAAGTCCTAAAACTAGATAAAGAGAATCCAGTTAAACAAATGAGTCAAAAACATTATACTTGTTCATTAATTTATTGAGGAAAATGATCCAAAGCTACATATTTGTGTGTGGCAAAAGTAACTGGTGTGCCCCCGTTGGACATCGATAACTGCAACTAAACATTTATGATAATTGTTGATCAGTCCTACACATTGGCTTGGAGGAATTTTAGCCTATTCTTCCTTACGGAACAGCTTCAACTCAGGGATGTTGGTGAGCTTCCTTGCATGAACTTCAGGACCTATATGTGTCAACACAGAAAAAAAATCAAAGAATCATAATTACAGCTGAGCTTCTGACAATGTTATATATTTTAGTACTCAGATACTGAGATTCAGAAGTGCTGAAGAAGGGTCAGTTGAACAAGAGTCCCCTTTTGGTTGTTTTGTTATATGCTTGGTTGCCATTTTATATTTTGTATTTGTTGACTGTTATATGCTGTTTTTTTCTTTTTTTTTCTTGTTTGTTTTTTATGTTGTACACTGCCCAGAATCACATTGTTTGAGTTGGGCAGCCTTCTAAATCTTTTTAATTAGTTAATTAATTAATTAATTAATACTTAGTCTCTTTTTTATATATTGTCATTCTTCCTAATGATTAACTTTCAAAACTGATAGTAACTATCAGTTATATAGCACTCATCTAGCTGAATTTAACTTCTATCCCCCTCCCCTTCCCTCTTCTATTAAATTATCTAGGGCAATTATCGCTTTATGAAACTTTTACTGGCTCATAGAGCAAACTGGATGAAGAAGGATTTGGAAGAAATCATTCCTTTACACTTAACTACCCAGCATAAGAGTCCAAAGTGCTTAGCTTTGTTGTTAAAGTATATGGCACCAGGAGAAGTAGATACGCAGGACAAGAACAAGGTAAAAAAGAAAGTTTGTATCTATCTACCAAGATTTTCTCAGAAGCTTTAACCATAGCAATCTGGTTAATATAGCTGGTCTATTTTGATGGGATTTATTTGATCATGTTTACATTAAAGATACAACTGAAGTAAATCTAGAGATGATTGTGTCAGAATTACTTGGTTTTCACAAATAATGCAAAACAAAAAACAAGCAAGTGGTTAATGCTCTGTACTCTTATTTCCTAAAGTTATGATATTCTTGCAATGCATTCTAAACGCCATCTGCATGTGTATTAAAAAACTTAAGATGATGACTGCACAATTGGCTATAGCCAGATACTAAACTGAAGTTTAATATTTTCCATTAACTAGTTATTTACTTATTTTCAACTGTTTTCAGGCTTTGTAATTTATGAAAATAAATGTTATGTTTAAATAGTTTATTTCTATTATTCTAGTTTATTTATTATTAAATTATTATTATTTAATAATTACTTATTATTTAACATTAAGATATAAAATTCCTGAAGAAATCCATTTCAATGTTTTTTTTATTATTATCTTTTTCTTTCATTTATATTGCGCTTTATATTTTACCCTTCTTCTGAGATGCAGGTTCCTAACATTCTCCTTTATGTACACTGCTAAATTATTAAAAGTTTTTGAGAACAACTGGCTGTTGGCAAAACAATGCTTGTAGAACTCATGGCATACTTTACCTCTCCTTTTTAGAGAAGGACCATTGGCTGAAGTTTTGTGAGCTTGTCAAGTCTCAAGAGATATTAGTGAAACCTGAAACCTTGTGAAATTTTGGGTTGGATTGCACATTGTAAGATTTGACAAGATATTTGACTCCTGGCAACTTCCTAGACAAGTCCATGCAGCTTTCTTGGCAACATCTTTGGAAGTTGTTTGCCATTGCCTTCTTCCTGGGGCTAAGAAAAAGTGACTGGGCCAAACTCACCCAGCTGGTTTCATGTCCAAGGCACGACTAGAACTCACAGTCTACCAGTTTCTAGCCTGGTTTCGTAACTACTACACCAAACTGATTATCATATATACTACCTGCACTATCTTTGTGCATCATCAGAGTTCCCTAGACCACAGATTGTGAACCATTGGTTTAGTTAAGAGCAAAGGATGGCATATGTAGGTCACTCCTCAATTTATCCTCACAACAGCAACCCTGTGAGGTAGTCTAGGCTGAGAGATAATAGCTTGCCCAAAGTAATCCAATAAGCTCCAAAATCAAGTGCAAACTTGAACCTGGGTCTCATTGGTCCCAATCAAACTTTTTAATCACAGTGGTATAGCTACAACTACATTGTTGATTTAGGATGCGATTTATTTCCATTTGGATTTTTTAAAAAATATATTCTTTGTCTCTTCTGTTATTCTTAGCAAACCGCTCTTCACTGGAGTGCCTATTACAATAATCCAGAGCATGTGAAACTTCTTATCAAACATGATTCTAATATTGGAATCCCAGACATTGAAGGCAGAATTCCACTTCATTGGGCAGCTAACCACAAGGATACTAGTGCAGTTCATACTGTCAAATGCATTTTGGTAAGATTTTTTTTCTCAATATTAGTCATATGGTACACTAGAGAGAATGCTTAAAATTCTATTTTATTGTGCAGTAATATCCCATTTAGAATATTGAATCAACTTCTGAATCTCTACTTATAAAATAGGATGTACAAAGAAAAAAGAAAAGAAAAGAAAAGAAGGGTAACCAAAATGGTTAATGGTTTGGCTTGGGTATGGAGTGAGAGAAAAGATTATCTAAATGGCTGTCACATTCTGTATTGTTCCACAGTTTAGGACTTGGCCATATGAACCTATGTGACAAAAAGGTAGATTTCTTGAAAGCTTCTTGACAAATCCAAAATTGCATTACCCTGGGGAACCAGGAGAGGGTTGAAGGGGAAATCCTTGCCCTGGGTCTGGCCAAACACTGAAGGGAAACCAAAACAAAACTTTAGGAGTCTGTAGTTCAGCCAAGCTGAGGCGAGTGGTGGAAGGTCAGGATTGAAACAAAAAATAAACGTTACTAAAGGTACCAAAAGAAAATAAGTTTCAACTCACATAACACACAGTTAAAAAGAAACAAACCCTAATGCAATTCTAACTAACTTAACTTTCAACCTTGCCTGAGGTAACCCCCTCATCCAGCACTCTAGCCAACTGCCTCACCAAAACCAAACCAAACTCTTCCTGCCAGAACCCTTCTTTTCTTTTATTGGCCCTCAGGGGTCAGGTGACTGTCTCTGGCACATCAGGCTGGGTTTTGATTTAAAGGGCCAGTTGCTCCTCGCTACAGGTGGCCATTAAAAAAAAAAAAAATTCCAATCTTACCCATTTGGAAATATCATTATGTTATGGTATATGCTCCTGTAATCCTCAAATATCGGGAAAAGGTTATTTAAGAAAAGTGCAGTTATGCTAGACCAGCCTTTCTCAACCTTTCGACCCTGGAGGAACCCCTGAAATATTTTTCAGGCCTTGGGGAACCCCTGCACATTCAGGCTCAAATGTAGACCAGAAGTTACAAAATTATTATATTAGTTTCATGTGGAGACCTGTATATATCCATTAATGGTGTTCTTAAACTAAAATTAAAGATTGAAACTTACCTCTTTAATGTGAGGTTGCCTGAATTTGAAATAATTTTTAAAATAAATTGTGATCTCCCAGGGCGGAACACTAGGGTTCCACAGAACCCTGGTTGAGAAACCCTGTGCTAGACAAATGTGTAGAGTAGCCTGGAAAAATAACCAGTCACACAAAATAAGTAGGGGAGGCGGAGTAGGGGAGTATGTATGTATGTATGTATGTATGTATGTATGTATGTATGTATGTATGTATGATTTGAGTTCTACCACTATCAAACTGCTTACTTCACCTTCTGGGAGAATGTGCCCCTATTCAGTACAGATATATTTACTCCCTATGTAGAATTGTGGCTTCCAATCCAGCAAAGTCACACTAACTTTGTCAAATACCAGACAAAAAATTATTCTTCAGGTCAGCCAAGGAAGAGTCAATCGTATAACTGAACCATGAAACTATTTTGAAATGGATCAAGATAATCTGTATCCTCAAGGACTTCCTACAGCTGAGATGCCACCACTCTCTTTATCACCTTGCCCAAACTGAAATATTAGAGAATGGCTATAATTTATTTATTATTTATTTATTATTTAAATTTGTATCACCGCCCATCTCCTCCACACCTGGGGACTCTGGGCGGTTCACAACAATAGGTTAAAAATATAAAATTACAACAACAATAATTTACATATAAAATCCAAACAAAAAGATGTTAATAATAAGGCGGGTTTCATGGCACCATAATTGTCCATCCCTGAGGCATTCAATACATACATCTTTATAAGTGGCCTAATAATTGTCTGTTTTAATCAGGAAGCCCCTGACCTTCCTCAGAAAGACATTTATGATGCTAACTGAAATATCATTGAGAGCTTTCCAGCCAGAAATTATAAACAAGGTTGGACAAAGATCCAGAGGAAAAGTGGTGGAACATATAGATCCAAATAGCCTGTCCACATTGTTGGGAGTCACAAACTGAAACTGATCCTGTGTAATACATGAAGAGTTACCAAAAAGGGGGGGAAATAACTTTAAATCTACCTTTAGTTAGACTGTTTCAATCCATCCACATATCACCAACATTTTCTTTTTCTGGAAAGAAACAGCTTTTTTCTTGGACAGTTCTTGTTATAGAGCAGGGCTTTCCAAAGTTTTCCTGCGGCGACACACCAACCGCCGTTGGTGTGTCGCCGCAGGAAAACCCGGAAGTGCCGCCATTGCGGCAGCGCGCAAAAACCCGGAAGCGCTGCTGCCGCTTTCGGGTTTTGCACACCGCCGTTGGTGTGTCGCCGCGGGAAAACCCGGAAGCGCTGATGATGATCAGCGCTTCCGGGTTGTGTGGCGACACACCAGACTGTGTGTGGCGACACACTTTTGTGTCGCGACACACAGTTTGGAAAGCTCTGTTATAGAGGCTGGTTGTTTACATTTATATATTGATTGTATTTTATCAATAGTATAAGCCACTTTGAGAACTAGAGTTGTCAGAATGTAAATTTACTAACTTTAAAGTAAGAAAAAAAGTATAGATTGTGAAGTGTGATAACATTAATTAAAGCAGGAAAAGCACTCCCCAAATATGGATGGGCAACTTCTAGTGGGTCAAATCCACTTTCCAACAATCCACTGAGGTGTCATTAGAAAGCTGCAGGCTGAAGATTTTGCCCTGGTTTTTGCTTGATTTTGGAGGAGCTTGGGCAGGTTAATGGTGGAGATGTCTAGTTCATCTCCCAGAGGTTTCCTTCTCCCACTTCTGCACCTTACTTTCATATTTTACCCCCAGATCTTGCTACCAAAATTCAGATATTTTGCCCCAAATTTCAGCAGCACAATTTCAGCACATTTTTAGGGGTGGGAATGGATATAGAACATACATCTTCCTAGAGGTATTTCATTTTCATGCCCATCCTTATTTTTGCAACAAAAAGACTTTTTAAAAATGGCAACACCAAAATTTGGCAATTTGCTACTACATTTTGGTGATACAATCTCAGGGTGTTGCAGAATTTCAAGCTGTGGGTTGCCTACCCCTGCCTTAAGAAATAAAATGTTTGTGCAATTTTGTTCTAAATAAAATTGAAATTTAATTACCATCAGTAGGTGCAGTTATAATTTTTTAATTATAATAGTGTCTTGGTTTAGTTTTTGCCTGATTTACTGCTTGAATCTTTGCCCAGTAGGACTTTTTAAGTACCTACTGCCATCTCTAAAAATTCATTGTATCTTATTTAATTGGCATTTTTACAAACCAGGATGCTGCTCCAACTGAATCTCTGCTAAACTGGCAAGATTATGAAGGACGAACTCCCCTCCATTTTGCAGTTGCTGATGGGAATATAGCTGTTGTTGATCTGCTGACATCCTACGAAAGTTGCAACGTATCTTCTTATGATAATTTATTTCGAACTCCCCTTCACTGGGCAGCTTTATTGGGTAAATCATGAATGGCAGAAATTCTTAACCCTTTTGAGCATATTTGTCAGCTAATTTTGTGGAATACTGCTTTTCTAAATTAAGAGCCTGCATCCTGAGACAAGTAATACGGAGCTTGCCTTGAAAGAGACCGAAAAATATGACCATGAGACCAACTTATAGTAACTTAGACCATTGATTCATGCAGCTCAGTGTTATCTACATTTGTCAAGGGATCGAGCAAAGAACCACGCTGAGCCAATATTCCAACTCTAGATCTTTATTGCTCTAACCATAAAACAGAATCTTGCCAGACTAAACCTATCCTAACTAACCTAAGGGTAAATACCCCAGGAACTCTAAGGCGGGGCTACTCTAACTCTCTTTGCCTGCCGGTCAAGGCTGTCAAGGCTATGAGAATGCTTATCTCCTTGGAATGCGCTCCCTCCTTCCTCTGTCCCAAAATCCATCACATCACCCCTCCCTTCAGGGACACATTCCATCACAACATTTGGGTCTTGTGTTGGGTATAGCTTTCAGAGTCTTCCAAGGTCCCAGACTGTCCTTACAGTTTTTTCATACTATTCACCTATTTTTCTCTGGTTAGTTGAGTAGCACAGAGTACAAGTGAGATAATATGGAGGATAGATTTAAAACTCTGTCCACAGTCGCTTGTACCTGCTATTCAGAAAAATTGCAGGGTATAGGAAAGTCACACTGGAACTATGTGTAAGAGCTGTAAGAACTATTGGATCAACAAGTCTTCCAGTCTTAACTTCATGTTATTATCTGTATCCATAACAGTTGGCAATCTCTTTTTAAAACTGCAACAATATTTTTGCATGTTTTTGTGCACGTTTTCTCTAATGTATGGAAGTTCACATTATGTAAACTGTTTTTTGCATTCTTTTTACATACATGCATATTTATATGCACATTTTTGTCAATACCTATCCTTAAAATGTGTATTTGTACTAATTTTGATAGGGAAAATAAATTAGTTTGAAAATTCAGAGATATATAAATATAGAAAGAAATCTGTATTTTAGTTCACATAGTGAATTGGAATATGCAAATTAGTCTCAGAATTGACTCAGGAACATAGCTAGAGGAACCAGTAGAGAGAAACTTCATCAGTTTGTACTAAATTAATATTCCATGATCAGCCAAACCCAAGTTTTATTTATTCTTACTTACTTACTTACTTATTTTACATCACTTGCATGCTGTCTACTTCACCAGATTCTGGCTGCTCACACCAATGAATATTAGTAAAATCTCCTTACAATCAAATATCCATTAAATAAAAACCTAACTAAAAACAAAACTTAAAATCTCAGGGAAAATATAAGCTACTTTTTTTCCAACTTGTTTTGACTCATTTGCCAAATACCATTAAGGAGGGGGTCATGTTGACAATTTTTTTATAAGTAAGCAAGAGTCCCCTTGATAGCCAGTTTGTGAGAATGACCACAAAATAATCTTGACATTCTAAGTATGCCCATTGGCTCAAAAAGGTTGACTTTAGTTGGGCATAGATCAGGATGATGCTAATGCTGGTGACAAACATTCACTATATGAATACACAATGCTTACAATTATTATAATGGCATTAAAATAGCATAAAATATTAGGTATATATATTCTTCAAGAACGGATTGACCTCAGAAAAGGCTTTATCACTGTATTTTCTAATCACACTGTTTTTATTGATGGGTCTGAAGTGCTGATAATTAAGATTTGTATAGGTTCATGTGGATGCAACCAAAACATTTGGGGCATTTTAAACTGAATCTGGAAATGAATAAATAGTTAGTATACCTGATGCAACGTATGTATGACACCTATTTTAGTATTAATGTATTTTAACTGACATACTCTTCATGAATTAGAATATCCAAAGTGTCTTTGACTGTTAGAAGTTATATTATAGTAACCTATTATGAATGAAACCAACACACATATCAGTCAGGTTTTGGTTATTTAGTCAGGTTTGGGGATATTTATTTATTTTATCAAATTTCAGCACTGCCTGACTCAAAGATTATTCTGGGAAGCTCAGAATATACAGAAGAGAACAGACTATCTAGATCAGATTGGGGTTAACTGTAGGGTGACAATTCATTATTTGTTCTACTGTTTTCGTTGTATTTATTTGTATACTTGTATTGGTATTATACCAGAGAAATGTCGGTATACCATCGGAAGATGGGATTCCCAAGTCGGAAGATGGTCAAAATGCTACTGGGGAGGAACAGAGGATAAGTTCAACTAGCCCCAGATGTGATGACGCAGCTAGCTCAAAGCCGAAAGGATGGCTAGCGGCCGACGGTGCTGGTGGTGAACGACGAATCCGATGTTCTAAAGATCAACACGCCATAGGAACCTGGAATGTAAGATCTATGAGGCAGGGCAAATTGGATGTGGTTATTGGTGAGGTGTCAAGATTAAATATAGACATTTTAGGTGTCAGTGAACTGAAATGGACTGGAATGGGCCACTTCACATCAGATGACCACCAGATCTACTACTGTGGACAAGAGGACCACAGAAGAAATGGAGTAGCCTTCATAATTAATAATAAAGTGGCTAAAGCAGTGCTTGGATACAATCCAAAAAACGATAGAATGATCTCAATTCGAATTCAGGGTAAGCCATTTAACATCACAGTGATCCAAATATACGCCCCAACCACAGATGCTGACGAAGCAGAAGTAGATCAGTTCTATGAGGATCTGCAGCACCTACTGGATAATACACCAAAAAGAGATGTTATTTTCATTACAGGAGACTGGAATGCTAAGGTGGGTAGTCAAACAACACCTGGAATTACAGGCAAGCATGGTCTGGGAGAACAAAATGAAGCAGGACATAGGCTGATAGAATTTTGCCAAGACAACTCACTGTGCATAACAAACACTCTCTTCCAACAACCTAAAAGACGACTTTATACATGGACTTCACCAGATGGTCGACACCGAAATCAGATTGACTACATCCTTTGCAGCCAAAGGTGGCGGACACCTATACAGTCGGTAAAAACAAGACCTGGAGCTGACTGTAGTTCAGATCACGAACTTCTTATTGCAAAATTTAGAATCAGACTAAAGAGAATAGGGAAGACCCACAGATCAGTTAGATATGAGCTCACTAATATTCCTAAGGAATATGCAGTGGAGGTGAAGAATAGATTTAAGGGACTAGATTTAATAGATAGGGTCCAGGAAGAACTATGGACAGAAGTTCGCAACATTGTTCAGGAGGCGGCAACAAAAAACGTACCAAAGAAAAAGAAAACCAAGAAGGCAAGGTGGCTGTCTGCTGAGACACTGGAAGTAGCCCAAGAAAGAAAGCAAAAGGCAACAGTGATAGGGGGAGATATGCCCAATTAAATGCAAAATTCCAGAGGTTAGCCAGAAGAGATAGGGAATTATTTTTAAACAAGCAATGTGCAGAAGTGGAAGAAGACAATAGAATAGGAAGGACAAGAGACCTCTTCCAGAAAATTAGAAACATCAGAGGTAAATTCCAGGCAAAAATGGGTATGATCAAAAACAAAGATGGTAAGGACCTAACAGAAGCAGAAGAGATCAAGAAAAGGTGGCAAGAATATACAGAAGATCTGTATAGGAAGGATAATAATATTGGAGATAGCTTTGACTAAGTCAGTGACTTAGAGCCAGACATCCTGAAGAGTGAGGTTGAATGGGCCTTAAGAAGCATTGCTAATAACAAGGCAGCAGGAGACGATGGTATCCCAGCTGAACTGTTTAAAATCTTGCAAGATGATGCTGTCAACTGATGCATGCCATATGCTAGCAAATTTGGAAAACACAAGAATGGCCATCAGATTGGAAAAAATCAACTTATATCCCCATACCAAAAAAGGGAAGCACTAAAGAATGTTCAAACTATCGAACAGTGGCACTTATTTCACATACCAGTAAGGTAATGCTCAAGATCCTGCAAGGTAGACTCCAGCAATTTATGGAGCGAGAATTGCCAGATGTACAAGCAGGGTTTAGAAAAGGCAGAGGAACTAGAGACCAAATTGCCAATATCCGATGGATAATGGAGAAAGCCAGGGAATTTCAGAAAAACATCTATTTCTGTTTTATTGACTATTCTAAAGCCTTTGTGTGGATCATAACAAATTGTGGCAAGTTCTTGGTGGTATGGGAATACCAAGTCATCTTGTCTGCCTCCTGAGGAATCTGTATAACGACCAAGTAGCAACGGTAAGAACAGAGCACGGAACAACGGACTGGTTTAAGATTGGGAAAGGAGTACGGCAGGGTTGTATAATCTCACCCTACCTATTCAACCTGTACGCAGAACACATCATGCGACGTGCTGGGCTTGAGGAATCCAAGGCTGGAGTTAAAATCGCTGGAAGAAACATTAACAATCTCATATATGCAGATGATACCACTTTGATGGCTGAAAGCGAGGAGGAGTTGAGGAGCCTTATGACGAAGGTAAAAGAAGAAAGTGCAAAAGCTGGGTTGCAGTTAAACCTCAAAAAAACCAAGATTATGGCAACCAGCTTGATTGATGACTGGCAAATAGAGGGAGAAAAAGTGAAGGCAGTGACAGACTTTGTATTTCTAGGCGCAAAGATTACTGCAGACGCTGACTGCAGCCAGGAAATCAGAAGACGTCTACTTCTTGGGAGGAGAGCAATGGCAAATCTTGATAAAATAGTTAAGAGCAGAGACATCACACTGACAACAAAGGTCCGCATAGTTAAAGCAATGGTATTCCCTGTAGTAACCTATGGCTGTGAGAACTGGACCATAAGGAAGGCTGAGCGAAGGAAGATATATGCTTTTGAACTGTGGTGTTGGAGGAAAATTCTGAGAGTGCCTTGGACTGCAAGATCAAACTAGTCCATACTCCAGGAAATAAAGCCAGACTGCTCACTTGAGGGAATGATATTAAAGGCAAAACTGAAGTACTTTGGCCACATAATGAGAAGACAGGATACCCTGGAGAAGAAACTGATGCTAGGGAAAGTGGAAGGCAAAAGGAAGAGTGGCCGACCAAGGGCAAGATGGATGGATGGTATTCTGGAGGTGACAGACTCAACCATGGGGGAGCTGGGGATGGTGACGGCCGACAGGAAGCTCTGGCGTGGGCTGGTCCATGAGGTCACGAGGAGTCGGAGACGACTGAAAGAATAAACAACAAAATTGGTATTATACTTTTGATATGGTCAAATGGTCAAAAATCAATAACATGGTGGGTGTGGGTATGGGTGTATGCATGTATGAATATTATTTCTAGGTTTTATACATACATATGCATCATATAAAACCCAATTTTATACAAATGTCCATAATTACATTAGACTCTATAGGAAGTATATGAGACTTACTCAAATTAACTGAGTAATCCAATAATTTACCAAACTATTGTGCTATTATCAACAATTTTTATATAGAACTTCATAATTCTCAATCAGGCATAGTATCATCACCATACAATAACAATTTGTTGTTGTTATTTGCTTTTCTCCCAAGCATACTTTGATTGCCTGATAAGACAAGACAATGATTACAATATTAAATATAAGAGAAGATAAAGGACATCCTTGACAAGTTCTCACCCAAGATTTAGCCCCTCAATACAGGAACTAGTGCAATTGTCTCACAAGATGGATTGTGCAAAGGCCCTCCTGGCCATGTCTGCCACCTTCTCTTCCAGCAGGGGCCAAGAGTCCTAATATATACTTGATCTACTCATCTGTTACAGAAAATATATTTACATTCCACAAAATGACTGAAGACAAAATGAAAAAAATGCATGTAAAAACCATAAAAATCTGTGAGACAAAGGGGAGAAAAAATGTTCATTTAACTGAGACAAACTGTTTTAAAAAACTAAAAAAATCACAAATAGAAAAAAAGTAAAAGACTAAAAAGAACCAAATAAAAAATATAAAAGAGAAACTGAAGAAAACAAAAAACCACTACTACTGGAACTTCCAGATGAGGTATATTGAAAATACAATACAAAAACTATCCTTCACACAAGATGGCCCATCTCCCTATTTTAAAAATGAGCAAATATAAATGCTGGAAAAGACTGCTGCTACTTTGCTTCAGATGAACCCAAAAAAATTAATACCTTCTCAACAGCCCCTGGGTCACAAAACGTCTTCACAATAGAGACGACAGATAAACAACAAAAGAAAAAAATCATTATCTTTGCATTCCATTCCAAAGATCCTGCCCACCCAGATAAAAAATCAAGGTATGATCCCATACTATAGATCTCAAACATCTCCTTACAATAGGACTAGGCTTTTGTATTCAGTGAAATCAGAAACCCACACAATAGGCAGTTTCAATTTTAAACTTTATATTCTGGCTATAGGGGGGAAATTCCTCACATAATTCCATCTACAAAGATTGCTATGAACTGATTTTGCCTGTCATTGCAAATAATTTTAAAACTTGTAAATTATTTCTGAAGAAATATATTATGTAAGTGGGTCACTTCAATTTGATTTACTTTCAGTGTTGTTTCAACATTTGTGGTATATTGTTTATCAGAATCTAAAAGAGTGTAATTCTTGTTTGATATTAATCAGTAAGGTTTTCAGTTCTGTCATTTTCTAATCTAAAGCATCACATCTTTGTTTCAGCTCTAAAATTTTCTAATTCACAACATATACTGAAGTTTTTATCTGCATAGATTCAGGCATTGTAAAGTCTGTAAATCATGGGAAATAACATTTAAAGTGATAAGCAATTCCATAGTTGCTAGAGTAGACATGAATCCTGTTATGCTGAAGATAATTTGGCCTCATTATGGATGTTGAAGTCTTGTGTAAACCAAAAGGTTTGGCCTCTTCAACATCACTTCCAATATCACTTTTTCCCACCTGAGAGGTTGATTGCAAGGTGCATGATGTATCAAAGAAATCCAAATCATATCTTGAGTCCCTAGCAGCATGAGTTCAGAGCTCACTGTTCAGTGGGTAGGTGGGTTGGTTTGCATACTGTATGTACAGTATTTCATCCCTGCCTCAATCCAGAGGACTCTAGGCAGTTTACAGATTATATTATGTATGATTGTGGCAGTGGTATCTTTATAGCTTGCAATTAATCATCCTCCATGATAAGTATTGCATTTATACTTGGAAGACCTGAGTAATGCTAACAGCTCTTCCTTCAACAAGCCTACTTTTTCTGGGCTGGTCACAAATAGCTATCGTTTTCCCTCTGGCTGAGCTGTTAATTTGATAGGAGTACCTTTGAGTTTTGACAGGTACACAGTAAAGCACCAGTGCCATTGTAGCTGGAAAAGGAAACAGAGGAGGAAATTAAAGAAAAAATGGTTCATGCCCCCTCCCCCTCTCTCAGTTCAGTATTCCCTGCACCCCCTTTTGAGACATTTGCACTCCTCTAATTCACTAAATTCTAAAATATTCCAATAAAATTTTAGAACTAACAATCTCAAAACATTCCAAAATTTAATCCCAGACAGCAACAAATCATGCCATTTGTCCCTGAACAGAGTTCACAATTCTTAATGTTTGGAATTACTAGTCACTGTAGACACCCGTTCATAGTTCACCCATTCAGATCCTTGCAATCTGCATTTTCAACATTACTACTTAGCAGGAGAAGCAAATACAGCAGAGGATGAATGTGAGCAAATGTAGTTAGGCTTGGTTGGTAATAAATGGGCTAGAATTCTGGACAGCCTTAATCTGTGAGCTTTATGGAGGGATGTAAACTGGAAAAATAGATTGCCAAATCAGTCATTAATACCATACATTGATTCTTGGCAATTCTAGAGAATTTTATAAATAGTTGAATATTATTCCAGCAATTGTTCTGGCCTTGATCAGAGCTCTGGTCTATATTCTTGTAAACCAGTTCAGCCTTTCCACAGACAGAACCCAAGTCCATGATACGGGAAAGAGAAAAGCTTAAAGGAAGCTATTATCTGCTTGGGGTTTCTGAGTTGCCTTCCAGGGGTATTTGTTTCCATGCACAGAAGAAAATGGGCAATAGGATATTGGCAAAGTATTTCATCTTACCTGAGATTGCTACTGTGGTACACACAGCTTAACTGATTGTCATTTTGAAGAGTCAAGGTGAGATCTAGTCTTCTAAGCTTCAGGTTGAAAGTCCATGATGACTTGCCTCATAATCCAGTCAGGCATAGTTTTATATAGAATCTTACGACCAGACTTTTTAAAAAGGTATATAGCCATTTCAAACAATACTACAACTCTTGAAAATATTTTCATTTCCATATGCATACACAAACACACATGTCTGTGGGTCTGTGTGTCCGTATGGCTGGACTAGGAGCAAGGAGACTTAGGTTCTAGTCTTCCCTTACCTATAGAAGCCAGCTGGGTATGTTTTGATGAGTCAATCTCTCTCAGCCCTAGCCTGGAAAGTAAAAAAAAAATCTGTCTACCAACCTGGACCAGCACAGTAGATTACAGTCCACACCTTTAATACAAAGATTGTTTGTGATATGAGCAAAGTGTTGTTAACTTTGCCTCCAGTCAACAGAAGCTATAAAATCCATACAAGCAGCTACCGTAATCTAGCAACCAGAGTATGTCAGCTATAACTACCCCCGTTTTACTCTCACTGTTAAAATGGATGAAATAAATGGCTACGTGTTTAGGGCTCAAGCCCAATCTCTCACCTGCATCCATTTAATCAATGAACTTTATTATATAAAAATGCATTATATTGGTTCAAGTAATAATAACAAAATAAGAAATATGTAGATTACATAAAATTGCATATAATCATTATATGCAATAATAAAAGGGAAGAACACCAATATCCATTTTCATGCACTTTCTTGTGTTAACAGTGCTGTGCTCAGTAGGCTATCAACAAGATGTTGCTACTTGCCATGTGATTTTACAGTCCTCACCTGCAAATAAGTAGTTTATAACAATAGTCTTTATTGCGGTCATTAACCAGCACAAGGAATAAGTAGTTTATATAAAAATTGCAATTTTTTGTTTTAAGGTTCTATCATGCTATTACAAATGTGTCAATAGAAGAGTTAGAACACAAAGACATGTCCAGTGTTGCTGTCTACCTGCCCCGCATGCACAGAATCTTTCATTGAGGGGAGTATTCATATATTTATTCTTACAAGTTGCTAAAGGGCTGGTGTGAGAATGCTGAAAGGTGAACACTGTTACTCTTTGGTAGAGTCAGCTGTTTGAGAAATCATGTTACCTGGTAATTATGTGACCAAATTTGACTTCTGCACTTGGAGAGATTCTATCACACTCTTCCTGTGTATCTGGATCACAAAGTGTCTGTTTCAATGTCTCCCTTGCTTGTCATAGCCCATTCCCACAAGCATAGGTAATAAAGTCTGTACTGCAGCATGTCTATGAAGGTTCTCAGTCATCCAGGTGGAATTGTCTGTAGCTTGAATCATGTCAACTGGATTTCTATTTTCTTAGTAGAAATGTTTCGCTCCTTATCCAAGGAGCTTCTTCAGTCTGAGCAAAGTTGGTAAGGGAATCCTAAATATGTTCCTAGGTAGCTGTGTGACCTTACACCTGGGGCTAGGTCATGGTTATATTGAGATGTAATTTTTAAGTCCTTTTATCATCTAAAGGAGGGTCGTTAAAAACACCATGCTGCTGTTGAGCTTCTGAAATGGTCTTAATCTTCCTAGGCACAGAAGACAAAACGGGGAGGAAGATGGGGGAGAGTTTGTGCCTGAGGCCCCCACCTCTATTCAAGGAAGGATTTTCCAAGTTGGCATAAATGGATTCCTTGACCCCTCTCTCAAACCACCTATCTTCTCTGTCTAATAGGTGGTTTGAGAGAGGGGTCAAGGAATCCATTTATGCCAACTTGGAAAATCCTTCCTTGAATAGAGGTGGGGGCCTCAGGCACAAACTCTCCCCCATCTTCCTCCCCGTTTTGTCTTCTGTGCCTAGGAAGATTAAGACCATTTCAGAAGCTCAACAGCAGCATGGTGTTTTTAACGACCCTCCTTTAGATGATAAAAGGACTTAAAAATTACATCTCAATATAACCATGACCTAGCCCCAGGTGTAAGGTCACACAGCTACCTAGGAACATATTTAGGATTCCCTTACCAACTTTGCTCAGACTGAAGAAGCTCCTTGGATAAGGAGCGAAACGTTTCTACTAAGAAAATAGAAATCCAGTTGACATGTACTGCAGCATGTTTTGCTCAAACACTCAGTTTCCACAATACATGGAAGGATCTACCTATGTTAAAGAGACACTGCCTTGTTGTGCAGCATTCAGTTTTATCTAAAAATTAAACATTCTGCTGCATGAAGTTTCTCAGAATTCCCAGTGTGTTCACAGAAATCTCAAAATTAGAGATCTCTTATTTATTCTATGTCTGGATCCAGTGCATAATTTTAATTAAACTAAGTATGATTTAGGGTTGACTTCTAAGTTTAATTTGTGTATTTTATCTTATAGGGGGAAAATCTAGTGCTCATCTATTAGAATAAAAGTATATTGTTCATACATTAATATGTGCTTTTTCTGGGTTTTTTTAGGTCATGCACAGATTGTCCATATTCTTTTAGAAAGAAACAAAGTTGGAACAATCCTGTCTGATAGTCAAGGGGCAACACCTTTACATTATGCAGCACAAAGCAACTTTTCTGTAAGTGAGATAAACAGTTTATTTTAAAATGTCATCCTGAATAAAACTGAACCTTTTTAACTGGTCTAGTTATTAAGGCTGTGTTTCTCCATATTAAAGGTTGCAAAGCAACAGTAATTTTTTTAAGTTGAAAGTGGTATTTTCCATTATTTCATTTGTTCCAGTGTTCTCTTTGATTGGAAAAAAATTTGAGACAAAACTATTGTTTCCTTCTTGATGTGCTTGACTTCAGCACTCCAATAAAATGGAACACTCATGTTAAGAATATAACTCTTGTTCCTACAATACAGCCTCCCAACTTACTGCCCTCCAGATATGCTGGGCAGTAATTCATAACCAGCACTTCTGAATTGCCTCCTGTTGGGAGAAACAACTGCTTCATTGCACTAAGTTGCATTGCATTGTGCAGATTCCTGGATATTTAAAGCATCACACAGTTATATCTATTGCATTACATTCCTTCTTGCAACTGCAGTATGATGACAGATCTTGAAATTGAAATATGTGAATAATTCTAACTGTAAAACTCTGTCCTAAAAGTTTTCTATTCCCGTTCTTACCTATCTTTGTGGCTTTTGTCAGCAAGAATAAAAGTGAAAGGGACAGAGAAGGACAATATCTATATATTTGGAACAGCTGTTATCTGATCAGAAAAATCCAGTGTCCTCATAAAATGGTCAAGAACTATAATGCAATGCAATGCAATGCAAATAAATAAATATATATATAAAACTCTTACAGTAAGGAAGTCTCTCACAAATCTTGAGATTGCATGCGTTCAGATAGCACTGAACTGATGAAGATGATGATGATGATGATTACAGTTGTAGATGGGGGGAAACTGAAATTTACTCTCAGAAGAGAAGTTGAATATAATGTTTTACCTTTCCTGATACAGATTTGGTAATGCTACAGTACAGTTGATAAAAGAAATTACAGAGACCTACTGCTTTATTTCGTCAAAAGTGAATCAGTGAATTGTCTGTAGCTTGAATCATGTCAACTGGATTTCTATTTTCTCAGTGGAAACGTTACGCTCCTTATCCAAGGAGCTTCTTCAGTCTGAGCAAAGTTGGTAAGGGAATCCTAAATATGTTTCTAGGTAGCTGTGTGACCTTACACCTGGGGCTAGGTCATGGTTATATTGAGATGTTATTTTAAGTCCTTTTATCATCTAAAGGAGGATCGTTAAGATCACCATGCTGCTGTTGAGCTTGTGAAATGGTCTTAATCTTCCTAGGCACAGAAGACAAAGCAGGGAGGAAGATGGGGGAAAGATTGTGCCTGAGGCCCCCACCTCTATTGAGAGAGGGGTCAAGGAATCCATTTATGCCAACTTGGAAAATCCTTCCTTGAATAGAGGTGGGGGCCTCAGGCACAATCTTTCCCCCATCTTCCTCCCTGCTTTGTCTTCTGTGCCTAGGAAGATTAAGACCATTTCACAAGCTCAACAGCAGCATGGTGATCTTAACGATCCTCCTTTAGATGATAAAAGGACTTAAAATAACATCTCAATATAACCATGACCTAGCCCCAGGTGTAAGGTCACACAGCTACCTAGAAACATATTTAGGATTCCCTTACCAACTTTGCTCAGACAGAAGAAGCTCCTTGGATAAGGAGCGAAACGTTTCCACTGAGAAAATAGAAATCCAGTTGACATGATTCAAGCTACAGACAATTCCACCTGGATGACTGAGAACCTTCATAGACATGAATCAGTGAATACTTTTCACTGAGGAAGAAGATAGCAAATGTCAGCTGGGGGCGGCAGAGGCAGTGGAGTGCCGGGCAGTGGGGGCGCATGGCAGAGCACAGGGCGGCAGAGTGCAGGGTGATAGGGGTGCAGGGAGGAGTGCAGGGCGGCGGCAGAAGCAGCGCACAGGGCAGCAGGAGTGGCAGAATGCAGGGTAGCAGGAGTGCAGGGCAGAGTGCAGGACAGTGGGGCAGCAAAGCACAGGGCAGCCCAAAGGGCAGAGATGGGAGGGAGATAAGCAGGTGGGGGGGAGTTGAAGTGCACCCTGCAGTCGTAAATACAGGAAGGCTGCCAAGCGCCCAAATTTTGATGATGTGGGGGCGCTGCAACAGCTGTAACTTTGAGGACCAGGCATAAGTACTATTTGTTCAGCGCTGTCATAACTTTGAACAGTCGCTGAACGAATGGTCATTAAGCAGGGACTACCTGTATCTTCCAAGGGAGGTCTATTTCATTTTCTCAACAAGAGTGGTCAAGGTTTTACATTTTAGAAAAGTTTCCATTGTACAATTGTACTTACTATTTTTATCCTTCTGTTTTAAGTATATTTAGTACTTTTGTTGAGTTTCGGAGGAGTACTTTTTAGCCACTAGGGACATCACTAAGGATAGGTGGGATTATCGTACCTTAAGGATAAGGTTTCTGATCATAGTGTTAGCATATGTGCTATCTATCTGCTGAGCTAGGGAAGTAGCTATTCAGGTAAATAACTTCTCATTCAGTGACATATGCTATACCAACTTCATTGACTATTAACAAGCAAAGTTTGTTGCTTACCATGAAATGCAGACAGAATATTTCCCTAACAGTTTTATAGTACTTTCCTGGTGGATGGGAACAGTCTAAGTTCAGGTTGCATGATCTACTTTTTAAACAGCAGTCATCACTATATTGGTTTATGAAACTATAT
The DNA here is from genome assembly GCA_023362775.1 of Charina bottae. Taxonomy (NCBI): domain Eukaryota; kingdom Metazoa; phylum Chordata; class Lepidosauria; order Squamata; family Charinaidae; genus Charina; species Charina bottae. The sequence continues at coordinate 50,259 of JALMGJ010000028.1, read as the reverse complement.
GATATAGAAGGGTGTGGTGGCTCAGCGGGTAAGATGCCAGGCTTGTCGATCGGAAGATCGCAAGTTCGGAGGTTCGAATCCCTAGCCCTGTGTGCGGAGTGAGCTCCCACACTAGCTCCAGCTCTTGCCAACCTAGCAATTTGAAAGCATGCAAATGCAAGTAGATGAATAGGTACCACTTCGGTGGGTAGGTAACAGCGTTCCGCGTGCGTCATGCAGCCACATGACCATGGAAGCATCTTCAGACAACGCTGGCTCTTCGGCTAACAAACGGAGATGAGCACCGGCCCCTAGAGTCGGACACGACTGCACAAATGTGCAGGGGGAACCTTTACCTTTTATATGATATAGACCAGAAACTCATGTATACGAGATAAAGGATAATGGATTTTGTATCTTCAGAGCTGGGCAGGTTTATTATTTTCTTTATCCTAAATGCTAGATGTAATCTGACAAGTACCACTTTCAAATACATTTGATCTACTGTCTCCATTCTGAGACTGACTTTGAATAGTTACCCTTATTTTTGGATTGTGTTGCTTTTTCCTGATCACGTATGTTTTATAACATCTTTTCTGAGTTATAGAGAAATTTTGCTTTTACTATTTTGATTGGCATTAAGTCTTTAATCACTTACAAATTTTGGTCTTTTCTTACTACATTCTAAGGCACAGTGGATATAAAAAGTCTACACACCCCTGTTAAAATGCCAAGTTTTTTTCTAGTTTTTTTTATTTTTTCGCCCTAAAAGATTTCAGTTTGTTTTTTAATTGAATTGTACAGCTTGTATGTTATATTAAAGGTGGAAAAAATTCTGAAGTGATTTATCTTGGTCTGATTTTTTTACATCTCAAAACCTGGCATTTTAACGGGTGTGTAGACTTTTTATATCCATCGTATATCAACTGGAACTATATAGTACTATGGTAATCCTTTCTGATCCTTTCATGTCAAATCTTATCATTGTCTCCTCCCCAAAGGAATTTTAGTAACTTAATTGTAGATGGGATGAGCTTTTCAGTTGATGCCCTTGCTGATTTATTGTAACACAAATTTATCCTGGTCTCTTTTCTGCCCATTTCCAGGCCTTTGAACAAGGCAATATTAGAGATGACTAGCAGTTCATCTGTCAAGTTTGACCATCTGTGTGTATAACTGGTTATCGGTTATCGATATATATATATATATATATATATATATATATAGCGCCAATAAAGCAGCCTTTCTCAACTTTTTGACCCTGGAAGAACCCTTGAAATATTTTTCAGGCCTCATGGAACCCCTGCACATTCAGGATCAAATATAGGCCAGAAATTACAAAATTATTATACTCATTTAATGAATTTGAAATAAATTTTTAAATAAATTGTGATCTCCCAGGGAACTCCCAGTGACCTCTCACGGAACCTAGGGTTCCACGGAACCCTGGTTGAGAAACCTGCAATAGAGAATTGCATATATTGAAAGATACACGGCAATGTTGGTCCTTGAAAAAGGTTTCAAAACCATAACAGCGTAGTAACTTTGTTGGAATCGAACTAAATGGTACAAAAGAGTGTGTGAGCTTTCTCCTATATGCCATTTTGGTTGGTCCCAAGTATTAATTTTATATATGTGATAATATTCAAACCTGAAAAACAGGATAAATATACAATAGTTATGATCTCATTTCTCACTAAGGAGTAGTCATACACATTTGAATATTATACCATTCTGAACACTGATGTGTAGACATATGGATGAAAATTTTTAAAAGCTGAAAAGCTTAAGATAATTTTATTTTGTTTTATTTTTTATTTTAATTTTATATTTGACTGAAATGCATTACAGTACTTATTCACTTTTGATGTTATTTGGAATATTAAACAATTATTTGCTTTTTTATCACTATCAAGGTAGTAGATTTGAACAGTGAGACATAATTTTTATTTCTTAAAGAAAATTGTGTTCAAATACATTTCTTCATTTATAATTTGAATACTCAATCATATTTCAGATTAATTTCAAAAGCAACCATAATCAGTGAATGTTTCTATTGTAGGAAACAGTAGAAGCATTTTTAAAACATCCTTCTGTGAAAGATGACTCAGACCTTGAGGGAAGAACTTCTTTTATGTGGGCAGCTGGCAAAGGCAGTGATGATGTCATTCAGACAATGTTGAAATTGAAACTGGTCACCGATATCAACATGACAGATAAATATGGTGGCACAGGTAAAACAGTAGTGTGTGAGTGTGTGTGTAGCTAGGAACTCCAGTTTTACAAACAGAAGTTACACATAATAATTTCTCAATTCACTGCAGAAGGGAAGATGATGGTTTGAATGCACAGTTGTTTCCTAATGAGTATAACTGCATAACTAGTATGTTGAGATTAATTCAAAAGGAGAGAACAGTTGCTGTAGATTATCTAGGCTCTAAGACATTATTGTTCCTGATGTTATTAAGTTTACACATTGGCATTGTTTTTATATTTCTTGAAAAACAGCTTCTTCCAAGTTACATGACAAACTGCTTTTGGGATTGTGTAAAATAGAGAGGGTACTACGGTTAATGAAACAAGGGTGTAGTGTGACACAGCTGGCTGAATAATGTCTTCAGTTCCTAAGATTGCTTTCTAGAAAATTTAGCTGGTGAGAGTATACTAAACAGAAACTTCAAACCAAAATGTCTATGTGAGGAGGAATTATGCCAAGGAGAACAGCCATATGTTGCTGCCACAGCATTTCCCTGATTTAATTATATTGCAGTATAGAACTTATGTATGAGTATATACTGTATATTATTGTCATTTGCTTCAGAGTGCAGAAGGAAAGAAATCTAAAGCAATCAAAATGGATCTTTTGGACATCAGTTTATTCATTAATTTGTTTGTTTAATTATATGTATTTTTTAATTTATTAATTTCCACAAGATCCAGCATGTATGACCCATGAGTAGGGATTCCAAGGATTGTAGTTCAAAATTTCTGTATTGTGAGCAATTGCTATATATTCAAACCTTCCCTTTTCATATTTTTGTTTCTGTTAAGTCATTAGCTTAGCAATTACAAGATATATTTAATAGGGTTTTTTAAGTACACCAACAATTTCCCCTGGGAATGTATTTCTTCTTAGGATCTTAAAAGCGCAACATTTTAAATAATTCACTGAGACAAAAAGTGTCTGTTTTATTAAAGCATAAGTCTATTATAGGTTTTTTTTAAAAACAAACAAAAATTAAAAGTTAGTTTAGCATGGCAAAGCATTCAACAGTGAAACAACTTTTGTACTTCTGTATCAAGGCTTGTTTTTAAATATTGCTTAACCTATCCGAAACATGAAAAATATGGTTACGAGAGAAGCAGAGCTTTGCATCTTGAAGAGGTAAACCACTTCAGCATAAATTTCCCTTTTATTCTATTCTTAATCTAATATTTACCTAACAGTTCATGTTTCTGGTTTGTCATATATTTATGAGCTGTTCAGCTGAGATGTCCTGATGAACAATGTACATTTTCATCAATGTACATTTTCTTAAAGTATAATTATGTAGGTAAAACTCATACTCCTGATGTCTGGAATATTTGTACCCTGTCTTCTTTAACAACTTTTTCTCACTTTCCAGAGAACAGCCTATCTAAGAATCACACCAAGAATTTATGACTTTATCATCCCTCATTTAATATTCCTTCCTAGCAATACATTTCACTGATACAATGTTACCAGATACCAGGATCAGAGTTATGATAAAGAATGTTGCTGCTTTCTGTCAAATTATTTATTTATTTATTTATTTTATTTATTTAATTTTTATCCCACCTTTATTATTTTTATAAATAACTCAAGGCAGCGAACATACCTAATACTCCTTCCTCCTCCTATTTTCCCCACAACAACAACCCTGTGAGGTGAGTTGGGCTGAGAGAGTGTGAGTGGCCCAAGGTCACCCAGCCGGCTTTCATGCCTAAGGCGGGACTAGAACTCACAGAATCCTGGTTTCTAGCCCAGCACCTTAACCACTAGACCAAACTGGCTCTCAAATTAACTTGTCAACTTTTTCTTTCCTGAATCCTTTTTGTTTCATTAATATACATCATACATACTCTTTAACAATTCTTTATTACGGTCATAGACCAGCATATCATACATACTCATCATGCTATTTCCTTTCAGGGTTAAGCAGCATTATACAAAATGCAAAAAAGAAATACTACTGGTGAATGAAAGAATTAAAGTCAGTAGATAAAAGAAAACCCAATTAAATCTAATTTATACCAACACCATTCACAATACCTTTCTATCCTTGCAAATCATTCTTGCCTCCTGAAAGAACTGAAGCTGGCAAGGTGGGAAGCTAAGAGCCTCAGGCCATGCAAGACAGTTATACAGATAAAGTGTAGGTGTTTTCCACTTTCCAGGCTAGGAAAAAAACTGAAAAGACCTACCAGAAAAGGATAGGAATTTAAAAGATGAAGCTGAAATGTCTGTCTGTCTGTCTGTCTGTCATCTACCTATCTCCGTGTGCGTGTGCGTGTGTGTGTGTAAAAAATTCCTTCTCACCCCTATGGGTGGTATGTATCTTCATTAATCTCAGGTCCTCTACCAGAGGCCTGGGAGTTTGAGGGCTCTGCACAGTATCTTAGCTGTTCCTAGCACTGCACTCTTCTGGACACAGAGCTCTGATGTTGTTCCTGGGATCTGTTGGAGCCACTCTCTCAGCCCAGGAGTCACAGCCCTGAGTGCTCCTACCACCACTGGGACCACTTTGGCCTTTACTTTCCATATCCTCTCTAGTTCCTTTTTCAGGCCCTGGTACTTCTCCAGCTTCCCATACTCCTTCTTCCTGATGTCACTTGGCACTGCTACATATATCACCACTGCTGTCTTCTGGTCCTTGTCTACTACCACAGTGTCTGGTTGATTGGCCAGTACCTGCCTGTCCATCTGGACCTGGAAGCCCCACAGGATGTTAGCCCTGCTGTTCTCCACAACCTTCTGTGGAATCTCCCATCTGGACTTGGGAGGGTCTAGCCAATACACTATGCAGATGTTCCTGTATACAATGCCAGCTACTTGGTTGTGCCGTTCAGTGTATGCTGTTCCTGCCTGCATCTTACACCCTGCCACTATGTGTTGGACTGTCTCTGAGGCCTTTCTGCACAGTCTGCACCTCGGGTCCTGCCTAGTATGGTAGACCCACCCCTGTTTCTATGGATCTGGTGCCTAATGCCTGTTCTTGTGCAGCTATGATCAGTGCCTCAGTGCTGTCTTTTAGTCCAGCCCTTTCCAGCCACTGGTAGGATTTCCCAATGTCAACCAGTTCAGCTCTGTCAATGGTACATCCCATGCAGGATCTTGTCTTGCCATGGCACTTCCTCTGCTTGATCTTCCTCCCATGTCTGCTGCTGCCTCAGGCATTCCCTGAGCAGCTCATCTTTAGGTGCCATCTTACTGATGTACTCCTGGATGCTCTGTGTCTCATCCAGGACAGTGGCTTTGACACTCACCAGACCCCGTCCACCCTCTTTCTGGCTGGTGTACAGTCTCTGGGTGTTGGACTTGTGGTACAAGCCTCTGTACATTGTGAGGAGCTTCTGGGTCTTCACATCGGCAGCCTCTATGTCCTCCTTTGGCCAGCTCACTATACTGGCAGGGTATCTGATAACTGCAGGGTATACATGTTGATGTTGTTGTTTCGTGTCAGAAGCTTTCGCTTCTGTCGTGAAAGGGTTTGCCAGTGACATCACCGTTGCCCGGAGGACGCCCAAGGAGGCTCCTTTCATGTCCCTGTGATTTTTCCCACTGAAGTGGTACCTAATTTATCTACTCGCATTTGCATGCTTTTGAACTGCTAGGTTGACAGAAGCTGGGACTGATTTTACTAATTGCCGGGAGCTTACTCCAGCACGCGGCTCGCTCAGGTCAGGTTTCGAACTGCCAAGTTTTCAGCCTTAATGGCTTCTGACTCAGCGTCTTAACCACTGAGCCACCGCGGTCCCATTACGTGTTGATGACCTGGATCTTGTTTTTCCCATTGAGCTGGCTCTTCAGGACCTGTTCTGTCTGTCTGTCTGTCTATACATCCATCCATCCATCCATCTCCATCCATGTGTGTGTGTGTTTGTGTATCCCCATATATATGGATGGATATATATCCATATATATGGATGGTTGGATTCCTGTATTCTGTAGTAGTTGATCTTCTCCATAAATATGACTTCAAGTCTATAATAAAGTTTTATCTAACCATGCTCAGTTCTCGAAGGCTTTACTTTCAGCAAGTTACTGGCAGGAGTTTAGGGGTGGGGGGTGTCAGGTATCTGAAAAGTGAAAAGTATCTTGAATCAAGCTGTGCTTGTATTAAAACTGACACATCCACCATATCATTCATCAATTAATAAATGCATAAAGAATAAATTTTTCATCTCTCCCTTTTTTGAGGATTTCATCAATTCCATCCAACCACAACTTTCTCAGCCTTTTTCTCTCTCAGTTGTCTCTTCTTTCCTTTTCATGTTGTAATTTAATACTCATTCTTTCTAGATGGCCAAACCATCCCAGTCCACTGGTCTTTCACTTTTATATTCAGTCCACGTAATTCATCACCCATTTGTTCTGGACCCTTTCTCTTTTTTCAACACACAGAATTCTTCAGCTTTTATGTTTCTCCTGAGATTCTCAATTCTCAATAACATATAACAAAGTGGGCAGTAGCGTGTTATCATACACAGCCATTTTCTCTTCTTTTGACATTCCTTCCTTCCTCATGTTATTGCCACAGATATTAATGTAATATTCAATTCTTCCCCCTTCCTTTACTCAAGGAAGGAAAAAGGGGGGGAAAGTAACTTACTGTATCTCTTTAGTTTGCATCCTCAAATCAGTTTCTCAAATCTGATGATTTTATGTCATAATAATATAATGAAATGAACAGTTTTATTTTATTTGGTTCAATTGCAATTGCTTAGTCATGAAAGGAGGAAAAAGTATCTTACACTTCAGATTCTGTCAATCCATGGAGGAGTCCCCCCCTCCACCAGTTCATTTGAAAATGGAAGCTCTTGGCTTGCTAGTATGTTCCTGCAAGTTGTTCTCAACTACTGGCAACTTCATAAACACATCCATGTCATTTTCTGGGCAAAATTAGGGAAGTGTTTTCCCATTACTTTATCCTTTGATTTTTTTTTCAACTTCCCAGTCTGTCTACAATCTTGGGATTTCCTGGTGGTCTCCATTACAAGTACTGACCAGATCCAATCCTGTTTAGCATTTTCAAGATGAGCCAAGGTTGGATAGGTGCTGCCACCTGCTGGGAGAATAGAATGCTTTATCTGTTAAATTCATTTCCAAATCACCATTATCCCTTTTAGTTAGTTGCATACTTAGTAATTGAAGTTGGTTTTTTTAAACTACCCGTTACCTTTTCATATCTTTATTTTAATGTTTGTTGGATATGTGATTTGAATTCCCTTGTTATTTACATTTATTTTCATTATTCTTTAACAAAATTGCTGATTTCAATGATGGTGTCAGATTTTCTTTGATCTCCTGGATTTATATCACAGATCCTACATACATATGTTCAGTTTATATAAACTTAATATACATGGGTGTAAATGATAAGATGCAACTGAATGAAGCAAACTTGGGACAAATGACAAAATAAGTAAATGGAGAGAGTGATGGCCAGCGCACCTGCAGGTAAATGCCAATCCCTCATCTTAGTGTCTGGTTTAGGTTTTGCTATATTCACTGTTTTAATTAAACACCATTTAATAACTTCATTCTCTTTGACATCTTTCAGCATTACATGCTGCTGCCCTTTCTGGCCATGTCAGCACTGTGCAATTGCTTTTAAAACATGATGCCCAGATAGATTCTGCTGACGTAATGAAACACACTCCTCTTTTCCGTGCTTGTGAGATGGGACATAAAGAGGTGATACAGACTCTCATTAAAGGTCAGCTGCCTGAATTTCTTCATAAACACATGGCTATATTTAGCTTTTGAATTGAACAAACAGTAATGATAGACAATATTGTGAAAGATTTGCACTGACTGATAATGGCAAAACAACATTTTCAACCAATCTTTTTCTAAAATATTTCAGATATATTTAAAGGGTTTTTGAAGAAAGTTTAAACATGGTCTAAGAGTTAATAACTTACCTTTATAGAAGAAAATAGACCAATGCTGATAGGAATTCTCAAACATAGGAGCAAATTCTGATTTTCAGTATTATAAACATTCTATATTATTCGTATTAGTATCTATATTACAAATTGAAATCTAATCATTGGAACGTGGATGGAATTTTTAGACTGCCAAATTTTCAGTTTTGAAATTAGGCTTTGAAACCTAATTATACATCATATATGCTTGCTATCTATTTAGTTTCAATATTCATGATCCCAAGCAGTTTTGGGAAAACTTTTTATTATGTGACCTCTCTGTATCTCTTAGAATTTACTCAGGCTAAGAAAATAATCAGAGAAAGGCACATTAAATATCAAAATGAGACTAATCTGATCACAGATCCCAACAGAGAATGAATGGAACATCCTAGATGACCAGCGGCTACTTAAATTACATCACTTACTTCGCCATTTCAACAAAGATTCTTCTTTACAGCCAGGTTTAACATCAGCAGTTCTATAAGGGAAGTGTAAGAAAGCCCCTATAGTTTGCTGAACTGGTTTGTTTCTGATCTCTGATTGTAATACAGTTGTATCTTCATTATCAACCTATTTCTCAAACTGCAAATGGTTAATTCACTGGGTTGGAGGGAGAAGCAGTAAAGGAAAAATAAATGTAAAAATATGTATCACATCAGAACACAGCAGCTCTGTGATCAGGATGCCAATTTTGATGTGGGAAGAGGGAGATAAATTTGATCGCGGATGTTGTGTCTGCCTTCTGTGTGCATGCACAAAAGATTCTTCCATTGGGAATGTCAGTAAGTAGCTTCACTGGCAATCTTCTGCACAAAACCACCATGCCAAGCCTTTGAAAGTGGGACCTCGACACTTTGAGAAAGGGAGTTGGAAGGGCGCTGTGCATAGCCCCAGTAGGCACCCTTTTTGTTTGTTAATAAACAACTGAGGCAGACTGCATGGGTTAACTGAAACATACATTATTGTTGCAGGAGGAGCAAGAGTTGATTTAGTTGACCAAGACGGCCACTCTCCCTTACATTGGGCAGCTCTAGGAGGAAACCCCGATGTTTGCCAGATATTGATAGAGAATAAAATCAATCCTAATGTACAGGATTATGCAGGTAGAACTCCACTGCAGTGTGCTGCTTATGGAGGCTACATTAATTGTATGGTGGTGCTATTGGAAAATAATGCAGATCCAAATATTCAAGACAAAGAGGTATGTGTTGTTTTACTATATTATTTATTATAATAGTTCAGGCACACATTCTGTGCTGTTGGAGTACTTTGCTTGGATATCAAGCTAATCCAAGCTTTAGCACAAAAATCCACTAGACATTCATAGTGTAAAAACTGGGTGTCATTTATACCTATCATGCTTGGGCAATCTACATTAGAAAACAACTTCCCATTCATTAAATGGAATACTTCTTGAATACTTCTTCCAAAGGAAATTGCACATATTGTGGGTCCAGTCCAAATAACTCTGGCAAGGAGTGGTAGGGATTTTAACACTATGCATTTCACTGTTGGTCCCATCCCATCCAAATCAGTGCAAATATTTGCACTTTACATGGGGTAAAAAAACAAATTGGAGCAAATAGGTTTCTTTCCTAATGTAAATTGCACATGTATCTCCCCTTTCTCATCTAGATCACAACCTTAAAGAGGAGAAAAAGTTAAAATCCTCCTCCTTCTGCCCTTATACATACACCATATACCTGATCCAAATGAGGCTCCAAGCATTTACCACTCACTGTTTTCTGTATTAGCTGGGGAAAAAGAGGAATACTGCGTAGAAGCTGAGAATGAGCTGAGGAAAAGAAGCTCTGAGGGCTATATAAGAATTCTTATTATGTATTATGTATTGTATTGTGAGGGGCATGGTGGCTCCGCAGGTAAGACACCAGGCTTGTCAATCAGAAGATCGCAAGTTCGAAGGTTCGAATCCCTAGTCCCACGTGACGGAGTGAGCTCCCGCACTAGCCCCAGCTCTTGCCAACCTACCAATTCAAAAGCATGCAAATGCAAGTAGATGAATAGGTACCACTTCGGTGGGAAGGTAACAGCATTCCGTGTGCGTCATACCGGCCACATGACCGTGGAAGCATCTTTGGACAACGCTGGCTCTTCGGCTAACAAACGGAGATGAGCACCAGCCCCTAGAGTCGGACACGACTGCACAAATGTGCGGGGGGAACCTTTACCTTTTATTGTATTGTGAGAATGATCCTAAGCTCCTAAGACCATTTGGATAGTCATGATTTGGATAGTCATAACCTGGATAGTCATGAATTGAAGTGCTGAGCACACTTTTGTAGGAGTACACATATTAACAGCAGGAATTTTGAGATCATGCCACCTGGGTGGGGGAATGATTTGTGGATTAGGGTGGAGGGTGAAGAATAATCCTCACCAGGGGGATTCTAAGGAGGAGGACTTGTAAATTTTGCCCTTCTCTAAGGACCACCCAAAGATCTGGGCAGAACATAGTTTTTATTTAAAAAATTAATTACAGTAGTTAAAACTAATATAAACTAACCTTAAAGAGAAAAGAATGGAAAAAAAGAATTAAAAGTGCAGAAAGAAAGGAAAGAAAGAAGAAAAAGAAAGAATATAATAAAGAAAAGAAATATATAAAGAAGTGACTTCCAACCTTCATCGCAAGAAGTATAAACAAATTTAATAACTCTTCACCCCCTATAAGGTTACAAACAGGTATCTCTTCATCCCACATCCCATCCCTTATCTATGAGCAAATCCATAGAACATCAACTTTTCAATCCTGGTGTCAGCAAAAAGTCTATAAAGGGTTGCCAGAACTTTGCAAAAAAATTCTTATTTTAATCTTGATCAAATAACTTTTGATCAACCAACTTTATATTCCTTCCTTTTACTTCTAATAGTCTTAATCTTTAATTCAGTCAAAGATTGTTCTAGGATTTTATTTCTCTTCAATTCTTCTTTATCCCATTGCACAGATTTCTTCAAGGCTTTAACAAGCCTCTTTCGTAGATCCAATAAGAAAACTTTTTCCAGATCATTCTCTTGGTTCATAATTTGTATTTCCCTTTTAATTTTTAAAAATTCAGCCAGTTTCTTTTGTATACCCAGTAAAGTGTCCTTTTCCAAATCATTCTCTTGGCCTGTCATTTGTAGTTCCACTTTCGGTACTTCCTCTGTTTAGCTTAGCCTAGCGGTTCCTTCGCAATTTGAGAAACTGTTCCTTCATTAACATCTTTTAGACCAGTGCTTTCCAAACTGCTGCCGTTGGCGAACCACCAACGGTAGCGGCGCGGGGGTGTGCGGCAGCGGGGGCGTGCATGGGGGGGCACAGCGGTGCGCACAGCGGCGGCAGCCTCGTGTTTTCCGCTAAGACGCGGAAGCGCTGATGGTGTGCTGCTGCCGTCGTTGCTGCCGCCGCCGCCATGCACACCGCCACCACCGCCGCTTCCGGGTTGTGTTGCGACACACTAAACTGTGTGTTGTGACACACTAAAGTGTCGCAACACACAGTTTGGAAAGCAATGTTTTGGACATAGTCTATCCATAGAAGCAAACATCATCATTAGCAGTGTTGATATTGTAGTTACTAATTTCTGGCTCCATTCTTCAAAGATCTCCTTTAATATTTTCGATGTTATAACATTTTGTGACATTTTGTAAGTCCCAGTATTAACTAACATCAAGAACAAGCTTGTATTTTTTTTATTCTGCTTAGAATCTTTAATCCCCTCTAGTGTCCAGTTTCTAAACTCATCACTTCTCTCTGTTATGCCTTACAATAGCCAGGTTAGCCAAAATAAGTCTGTTTCCCATGAGAAGCTGTTTATTTTTTATAATTAATTCCAAAATCTTACAGTAAAAGTCAATATTCCAAATTCACCTGGACCTTAACCCATTTATAACTTTCTTAGATCAAAATCTTATTTAGGTTTTTGCTATTTATTTCAAATTCTTTAAGTTCTTAAGCTTATAATTAATTTTTTTTCTTGTTCAGAGTTGAAGATAAACTCACCCGATGAAGACTTTTCAAACTTGTCATTCTGAAGGTCTCTAATAGCTTTAAGATGGTTAATAGTAATAATGTTCGCCGCCTTGAGTTATTTATAAAAATAATACAGGCGGGATAAAAATAAAATAAATAAATAAATAAATAATGGGCAATTTCTGAAAGTGATTAGAAAGTGAGGTTTGCGGACTTAATGTCCTTTAAAAGGCTCTGCCGCAGTTGCGAGCAAGATAGCTGGTCCCATTGGTCTCCTCACGAGGAGCAGCCATCCGGAGCATATGTGGGTGATCTCCTATCCTCTCCTTATCTGGAGAGGTTCCAAGGAACCGGTTCCTTGGTCTTTGCTGTGGTCGCAGAGCCGTCTTCATTTCACCATACCTCCCCCAGAAGTTCTAGATCTGGGCAGAACATAATGAGACACAAGATGGCTGAGACTAACAAAATTTAAACTGTAGATATTTTTTCCTGTTTTTCCTAGAATTCCCCTTACTTTCTCCATTTAGAGGAAATTGTAACAGTTTTTCTAAAAATAGAATTTGTAATTCATCATTAATATGATTTGTTTTTACTTTATTCTTTTCTATATCTGTGTATGTATTCAAAATAATGTAAAGAATATGGATTGTATATAGTCTGATGATTTTTATGTTTAAACTGGAATTTGGCGATTTCAATCATTTCCTTACATGTTTCTGTTCTACTGACTGTAGGGAAGGACAGCATTACATTGGTTGTGTAACAATGGCTACCTTGATGCTATAAAGCTGTTGTTGGGGTTCGGTGCCTTTCCCAATCATATGGAGAATAATGAAGAAAGGTATTGTTTATTAAATAATATCTCTGTTGTCTTTCTGGGACTTCTTCTGATCAGATTGTTAGATCTATCCTGCTGCAGAAGTTGTAGAAAGATAAATCAGAAAGTCACTAGCTTGGACTTTACCTCTACCATGAACAAGCTATCCTTTTTGCAACTTATATGCCCTCTCAATACTGTATGCTGGTTATGTATAGTAACATGCTGAAGCTGCTTTAACAGCAAGTACTGTGAAATGCTTTGAACCCAAAAAAACTCTATGCTACTTATATGATGCTGACTGGGTATTCTAGGACTTGTAGTCCAAAACATCTAGAAGTATTCAGGTTGGAGAAGGCTGCACTATACAAATCTTAGTAATGTTAATATTAGGATTACAATGTCTGATTAATCAGTGTTTAAAAACTGGGGTGGTCAATTTTTAACTGTTTATTATTTTTAACTTAATTACTTTTGAAACTGTAGTAGCAAGAGCAGTCTTAGAGATACTCCATTCTATGCAGGGAGAAGGTACATTCTGAGATGGTACATTCTCCAATGGATATATGTATAATTTTAAAAGGAAACTATGATTTTACAATATGATTTCTCATATGCTAACTTGTTCATGTCCAATTATTGGAGATTGCCTGGACAAGTCCCTGCAGTTTTCTTGGCAAGGTTTTTCAGAAGCGGTTTGCCATTGCCTGCTTCCTAGGGCTGAGAGAAGTGACTGGCCCAAGGTCACCCAGCCGGCTTTGTGCCTAAGGCGGGACTAGAACTCACAGTCTCCCAGTTTCTAGCCTGATGCTTTAACCACTGCACGAAACTGGCTCACCAGAGGTGTTAACAACACCTAATTTCATATCCTGTCTTTAAGTAAAGTCTTATATTGTTCTTTATTTTGGGTTTTTATGGGCCTTTTTGTTGACTAAAATTTTGTCCTATATAATGTCTGAGCAAACATCTTCCTATTTTGCTGGTGGTTGAATTTCTGCCCTGATACACTGGGCTTCTCTATTATAAAATTAATATTAAGTCCCCAAGCTGGCCTATATTTTTGAGCAATCAGTTATATTAGGTAAAGTTAATTATGAGAAACATAAAAATATACTAGTATATTAGTTTCTTATAGGTAGTAGTAAGTGAGTAAGATCCTATGACTAGAAGATTTTTGATGCATTAGGACTCCTATACTGTATATTGTTTCTTGTTACATGAAAGAACATTCTTTTCAACAATATAAGATTAAAAATATGGAATCAGTATGTATGTACGTATGTACGTATGTATGTATGTACTGTATTTAATAGGCCACCTGACTTCTAAATTACTCTGAGTGGCTTACAACTAAGAACCAATATATATATAGGCCACTCCGAGTCAGCTGCCAGCTCGACAAGTCGGGTTTCTTTAAGCCTGGCTAACTTTTCCCTGCTTTGCGGTGGTCTATGGAAATTACAGGACCACTGAAGTTCTCCCTGGAGAGGGGAGAAGCAGAAGATTACTCACGGGGTCGTTGAAACTGCCCCCTCCTGCTTTTTTTCTGTGGTTTTTTGCTACGGAGAAAGCAGGGGCTGGAGACAGTGAAGCGACCGGAGAGAAGCACCAAGCTCTTACAGGGAATCGTAAGTTAGAGCTAAAGCTGACTTTTAGATCACTTTATTTTATTTTTTCATTTAAATTGGACTGTTTTACCATCTAGGGTCTTTCTTTGGACATTGCACAAAATGTTGGCAATTTTGTACTTTCTTTGTTATAACAATTAAGATGGAAATATAATGGATTTTATGTCTGAAGTATAATAATGCTTACATTTTTTATTTTTTACTTTTTATCTTTCTAATTTACCAGAAGACTCAATCCCAGTTGGAAGTATAAGAGTTGATATTAAATAGTTTGTGAATATACTTTGTTGGATTAACATCTGAACTGGATTTTTCTTTTTCTTTTTTTTTTCTTTTTATAATGGTAGAAATTTAGTTTCTCTTTCTCTTTTTATGAACTCTTTGAGGTATTACCTTCTTGCCTATTTTTGATTATTGAAACTTTTCATCTTCCTTTATTTATTTTTTTAAAAAAATTTTTGCTTAATGGACTATGCCGGTAATTTTCCATGAATAGATCAGCTGACCATTTATTTGTTTTGGCTAGAACTGTTGAAGCCTGAAAACAAGAGGGGGTGGAGAAGAATGGGTTTCTCAACAGTAACCGCAGCAGTAACTCAAGCAATTCAAGAATTTAAGGTGGAGATTTGTGAAGCCCTCTCGGATATTGAAAAATCACTGGAAATTTTAATTTTATTTTTGCAAGATCAGGAACAAAAAGAACAAAAAATAGAAACGGAAGCAGAAGAAAAAAACTTTGAGTTAGAAGAAGGGCAAGAAGGGGGAATTTCAAATACATTGATTCCAAAAATCATTCTTACACCCGATATGAGACAGACAATAAAACAATATAACTTTGGCACAAACATATTGGGACAGTTGTGGTTAGGACAAAGGCTGAATATGCAATTTGATAGATATTGTGAAACGTGGGTTCTGACATGCTACAAGAGATACAGAACAAAAAAGGTTACACATTATGACTTTGGTATAACTTGAATAAGAGATTTAACATTAGGTGGGATAATAAAGGTATTGAAACCATGGATTTTAACTGGATATTGAGTTTGTAAAAGTATTAATTATTAGTAATATAACTGTTGGGAATATTAAATGTTAAAAATTAATATTTGAAACTGTATGGATGTATAAAAATATGATATTTTAATCATAGATAAAAGGTTATAAAATCAGTGATACAAATATAAATTGTTGTTATAGAGTACTTGGAAAATAGAAAAAAATTTAGGGAGATATATGAAGGATGGGATGTTAAGTTTGAATTAGAATTAATATTATTATAGGATGACTTATTTTTATAATTATTAGTATGAATACTATTGAGATTAGGGGAATAAATAGATATAAAAATTTGTTAAATAGGTAAATATGTAGGAGGATGTAGATTATGGTATAATTATAATTTAAATATAGATTAAGTTTAAATTAAGGTTGTTTTTATGGATATGTATGAATAGAATATATTTTATTTTACTAGAGTTAGAATAAAATACAAATTACCGTAGAGATAAAATAAGGCTTTTATTTGCTATATATATATGTTTTAAGACTAATTGGATTTTATTAAGGATATGAACATGGATGTAAAAATGGAATTTGATGCAGTAAAGAATATTTTAATTGATATTACCTCAAGGAATGGAAATTACAGATGGACTAATGGAGAATTGATAGAAAGATGAAATCTACATGAAGATTAGAAGATTGGACTACATAAATTGAAATGTATATGACAAAGAAAAGTTCCTGTGTATTGTATGAAAGACCAACATTTAAAGCAAATATTGTACTTAAAGACCAAAGACAGATTGGAGGCCATCTTTTTTCTATACTTCTTTTGTATATTATTTTTCTTAACTTCACTTTTCTTTTACTTTTTTCTTACTTTGTATTTCTTTCTTTATTTCTTGTTCTACATTTTAATATGTATCTTAAAATTTAATAAAAAATTATTAAAAAAAAAAAGAACCAATATATATAAAAAAGCAAATAAAAGATACAAGTGACAGGAAGAGCAAAGTATTCAAAACAAGACCAAAACAAACAAACAAAAAAACAGGCAAAAGGAAGCTCCACAATCATGCTGTCCTCAAAGTCTGGGAAAACCAGATCTTCAATAGTTTTTTGGATGATATAAGGGTGGGAGCCACACAAATCTCTGGAGGGAGATAATTCCAGAGGGCAGGAATTGCAACACAGTAAACACACTTTCTGGGTCCTGCAAGATGGCATTCTTTAACTGACAGGACCCAGACCCAGTGTAATTAACTTATACTTAAATTTAAATTTACAGTTAAATAATATTAAATATAATGAATTAAATGCCAGTAAATATGTTAACCATGCACATTCATTTTTTTTCTTTTTGTCGCCCCATTTCCAGAATAAGTGTAAGATGACTGACTTAATTAAACATTGATTATTGCATTTTCTTTGCTATTGGGTCAGTTCTATTAAAAATATTTTGTTATTTTTAGATATACACCACTTGATTTTGCCTTGCTGGGAGGTCACCACGAAGTAATTCAGTTCATGTTGGAGCATGGTGCATTATCTATAGCTGCCATACAAGATATTGCAGCTGTCAAAATTCAGGCAGTATACAAAGGATACAAAGTTAGAAAAGCTTTTCAAGATAGGAAAAACCTTCTAATGAAACATGATCAGCTGAGGAAAGATGCTGCTGCCAAGTAAGTTTGATATAGGAGCAAAAACTAAAAGTTGTTTTTAATATGTTTCAGTGTGCTGAATTTCTGCATATATGTGAATGTATGTATGTATATACGTAGATATATACACAGTAAGTTTTATACTTCTATTCTAAATGGTTTCAGCTGAAGTTTCTGGTAAACTAGTTACTCCTACAGGGAAAAGTAAATATTAATCATGTAATTAGGTTTAGATCTTGGGGGAGAGAGAGAGAGAATAGATAGATCTGCTGAAGGACATGGTGTCCCAGATCAAGACTGTGGCCCACCCTTGAGTCAGGAGAAAGCTATCCTGGCATGTCCCCATTGCCAATTCTCCTCCTGTGTCTGTTTGTTTGTTTCAATCCTCTGATTTCCCTCCAAGATAATAGGTGACAGACCTTAACAGATTTTATACACCATAACATTGCCTTTGGACATTGCTGGAATAAGGGGAAAACACCACTTTAAAGCAATATAGCTAAGGACAAGTTAAGCCTGTCTCACTCACAAGCTGGGAATGAAATAACACAACCTCATGGGGTTACAGCTGAAAGGAGGAAGTTGGTGCAGGCAGGAAAAGCGCAAAGGCAGCTTTTCCTTTGATACTGCTACAGTTCCTATTTTGAATGCACACATGTACATACAAAACCATACATACAGTTTGTAACAGGAGACAAGTTGCCATTGGTGCTAATTATAGTTACTGTGAAGGCCAACAAAAACCTCTTAGGGCCTACCTAGATTAGGAGGAAGGTGTTAAAGCTCCCTTCCCCACAACTCTAGTCTAGATCAGCATATATAGGTTAATGATGTGCTTAATCTTGCATCTACTTTGGCTGTCAGTTGCTGCACTCAGCAAACTTTGCCTGTTATCCCCTTGTCTCCATTAGTTGTCTTGTGGGAATTGCTCATTCCTAAACGTAATGATCATATAAACCTAATAATAATATTACATGGATATTGGAAGTGACAAAGGGAATGAGAAAAGTATTCCCACTAAGACGGTCTCTGATATTCCTTTGCACTAATCCATTTAGACAGCATACAGTGTGCACATGCAAGCCCAACCTTTATGTCATGAGTGATTCTGTAATTCTTCCTCCCAATTTTCTATTTAAATGAAAGTATTCAATGAATACCAAGATTAAAAAAAAACCTAATAAGTGAGAGGTAAGTAGCAACTTTTACAATTTTCTTTTGCATTGTTTTAATAATTCAAATTTCCCTAAATGTTTTTCTCTTTTTCTGTTAAAATCTCTGTAACTTTTCTCTTATGCATAGGAAAGCAGCTGTGGTGGTACTAAATGGGCAAATGTAGAACAAGTTTACTGTACCCAAGTCTCAGTCTTGCTTTCTGAGTTTCAACTTCTCAGAGCCAAAGGGGAAACCAAACAAATATGTAGCACTGTCTCCCCCAATCTGGAAAATAATTCTCAGAATTCCAGGTCCATGCTGGCTGGGATCTATGAGAGTTGTGATCTCAATGCATCTGGAAAGTGCAAAGTTGGGGAAGGCTATGTATTACAAATAGTTTAGCTACTAGCTAAACTATTAAACTAAATAAACTTTAATAAACTATTAAACTAAACTAAATAATTAGCTGAAGAGAGCATACCAGAGGAGAGAGGTGCAGGCGGAGTCAGCTGATTCAAAGACTGAGCCCAGGTTGTAAATTAAGTAGTGTAGAGCACAGGAAGTCACACCATCTACCTGAAAGAAAGAAGCATGAATTACCAAATTAGTCAAGCTGATATTCAGGGCAATGCAAAAGAGATGGCTTTTGTCAGTGGTTCTTTATGGCAAAAAAAAAGTTTTCCCTGTAACTCTGTCTATATGCTGTTCTTGGATTACCTGGAATTTTGGACTGAAAATGGATTATTATTGGATCTTCCTGAACTTGAAATTTATCTCTACAGACTGTTTTGCTGAAGTAAGCTCTCATGCTTTCTCTACCCAGAAAGCTTTGAGTTACTTTGGTAAAAGAGTTATGACTATAATATTTTTTTTTTGAGTTTGTTACCAGAAGCTGGCTGTGTGTGTGTAACTGGCTGCACAGAATATGCTGCTACTTTGGCACAATGGCTACTGATACTGATGCATATCCAAAGATACGCACTTGTCTAGTGAGGCTTTTATGTTTTGAAGGGCAACTCCAATACTATGTCGTCAAGTTTGTTTGAAGATTCCCCTGATTTCTGAAGAGTTTGGCAGAGGCATAAGAGACTTCTGTTTGAGAAATATGTCCAGAGCTATCTTGAGAAGGAAAAAATTATTTTCATTTCCCAAAGAATGGGTTGTGATCTCCAGGGTCACAAGATAATGGATGGGGAGAGAGTGCTTTCCTGTAAAGTCTTCTTGACCAGGCTTACTAATTTGATGCAAAAGTATGCTGAATGCAAAGCTGGACAAAGTTTCCTGTATGAAGCTTTGTTTCTTAAAAAAAACTTTCAGAAGAGCACTAATTAAGCCTGGAAAGCACAATCCTCCTATACAAACCTGTGGCCTCAGAAGGGAAGGGAGGAGAGGCTTTGGGGCTGCAACAAGGAGGGAACTGCTAGAAAGGGGAGAGGAATTTGCAAGCACCTGGAAAGGGAGCAAGATCTCGCTGCAGGTGCACTGAGAGAGAGAGTGCACCAAAAGCAAGATGCAACACTTTAAGACCAGCTTAAGGGTAGCTGGTTTAAGGCAAGGAACTGTGTTCTGTTTGGTATCTATAGCAGCCCAAGCAAAGGAAACATATTTTTTTTGTCCTGAGTTTGGTGAGTGAAAATAACTGCACACAATAATTAGAGGAGATAACAAATCATACTCTATTTCCTTATCTTATTAATTGAAAAGCACAAAGACAGTTTAAGTGCAAAAACTAGTAGTCAATCTGTAGAGGTCTAGTTTTGTTGCTAGATTACCGTCTCCAAGACCCAAACTCACATGAAGCATGTCTGTTTAAATTGGATTGACTTTTATTAGAAAACACGACAGCAAGTGTCATGGATGGATGCTGGGTATAGAGAAAAAGACTTAGATTTCAAGAGCAGATGTGAACAAAGCACAATGGGTAGACTCATTTAAAATGGAGATTGGATCCCAGGGAAATGGCTGTGAAAGGAATCAGGCAAGACTAAAATTATAAAATAAAATAATAAAATAAAATACACACTGCTGTGATTACTTATAGTTCTCAGAAGTTTGCATGCAATTGCTTTCCCTTCCTGGAAAACATCCTGGAAGTTTCACAATCCCAATCTGGAGGGAATTTAAGATTTTTTTTCTTCCTCCACTATGTCTGCTCTGAGAAAGATTCAAAGTGCACTCCTCCCTGGCTATTTAACTTCACAGAGATAGTGTTGTTTGCACAAGAATTTAGCCAAATATACCTTCTGCATTCTTTACTAGAGGGGGAAAGAAATGGCTTACCTGACAGGGGCCCTCTGAAGCTTTCATTGCTAGTGGTGCTTTTGCATAATGCTCATATTAACTACACAAACATAGTGCCAGTTCCCCATTGCTCCCATGATACCTCCAAGCAGGTCCAATGAAAAGTCTTTAAATGACATAGAAGCCATTTTGGCACACTACCAAAGGATGAAGAATCTGAAATCCTGCGTAGTTTGGAGAACTTATATAAACAGAAATCCCCATGTCAGATGAGTGGTGAAATGATAATATTCTGATTGGTCTTGATGAGTCAAGAACAAGTTCTAAAAAGGACTCCTGAAAAATACTAAAACAAAACCACCTTCCTATGAGCATTTGAGGGCTTAGTTATCCTTTGAATGTCATTGGGGGTTGCATTCTTTTTTTATATATAAATTTTATTAGGTTTTAAATTTACATAGATAAAAGTTTGAAACAGAAAAGAAAATAGAAATACAAATCAAAGAAAGAAAGAGTAAAAAAGTGTAGTAAAGCAAAAAGAAAAAAGATAAAGATGAAACATAGAAATTAGTCAACTTCCGATTTGTCTCTGGTCATAGTAATTTAACAATTTTATCTTACATGCTAGGTCTATATAAAACATTAAAAAACATTTCTTGTCTATTATATCAAAATATATATATTTTAATCTTCAAATCCCCATATAAGCTTTGCTCCTCCCGCATCTTGTCAGTTAATGGTTTCCACTCTTTAAGAAAATAATAATTTGAATTTTCTTTTAATAAACATGTCAATTTATCATTCTCTGCCATATCCATCAATTTTAACATCCAATCTTGTATCGTTGGCAAGATCTGTTTTTTCCAATTTTGTGCATATATAAGCCTTGCCGCTGTAATCATGTATTGCATAATTCTTGTAAATTGCTTCCCAAGTTGTCCATCAATTATTCCCAATAAAAATAGTTCCGGTTTAAATGGAACTCGATTTAGTAATATATTTTGCATCAATGAATGTATTTGAGTCCAAAATTTCTTTGCAATCTCACATGTCCACCACATATGGTAAAAAGACCCCTCTTTTTTTTACATTTCCAACATAAGTTGGAAACATTCCCATAAGTTGGAAACATTCCCAAAACTTTAGAAAGTTTTTGTGGGGTCATATACCATCTGTACATCATCTTATAAAAATTTTCTTTTAAATTATAGCACAAAGTAAATTTTAGTCCTTTAGTCCACATATCTTCCCATTGTTGCATTTGAATGTTATAACCAATATTTTTGGCCCACTTAATCATACAATCTTTAACTTGTTCCTCTACCATTTCACCTTGTAACAATAGTTTATACATTTTTGCAATTATGATCATCAGCTTCACATAATTGTATTTCGAATTCTGATTTGGTTTGTTCAAATTCAAAGTCTTTCTTATCTGATTTAAATTTCTCTACAAGTTGCATATATGAAAGCCATTGAAAAGTATATCCCTCTGATGCCAATTCTTCTATTGATTTAATTGTATATTGTCCTTGTTCTTTCTTTAAAAATATTTATAGGTCAACCATTTATCTTTAATTCTTACTTCTGTTCTATAGAATGCTTCTTGCGTAGAGATCCATAAAGGTCTTTTATAACATAAAGTTAATTTATATTTATTCCAAATTCTTAACAAGGATCTTCTAATATAATGATTTTTAAAGTCTACATTAACTTTAACTTTATCATACCACAAATACCCATGCCATCCATATCTTAGTTCATGTCCCTCTAAATTCAATAATTTTTCATTTTTCAAAACTATCCATTCTTTAATCCAAACCAAGCAACAGGCAGCATAATATAATTTCAAATCCGGCAGACCTAGTCCTCCTCTTTCTTTAGAATCTTGTAAAACTTTATATTTTACTCTTGGTTTTTTCCCTTGCCAAATGAACTTGGAAATATCTCGCTGCCATTGTTTAAAAGGTCCTTCTGATGCCAGTATAGGTAGTGTTTGAAAAAGATATAAAATTCTTGGCAAAACATTCATTTTAATTGCTGAAATTCTACCTAATAGTGATAATTGCAATTTTTCCCAATGGTCCAAATCTTTTTTAATGTCCATCCAAAGTGGAATGTAGTTATTCTTAAACAACTTAACATTTTTGGCTGTTAAATATACTCCCAAATATTTTACTTTTTCTTCCATTGAATATCCTGTTATTTCTTTCAATTTCTCTTGTTGATGATGGTCCATATTTTTAGTCAAAACTTTTGTCTTCTGTAAATTCACTTTGAACCCTGCTAGCGACCCAAAGTATTTTAATTTCTGTATTAAAATTTCAATTCCATCTAGTGGATTCTCCAAACTAATGACTAGGTCGTCTGCAAAGGCTCTTAGTTTATAAACTTCTTTTTTAACTTTGATACCATGGATACCATCATCCTGTCTAATATCTCTAAGTAAAACCTCTAATACCAATATAAACAAAAGTGGAAATAATGGACAACCTTGTCTAGTACCTTTCTGAATTTCACATGACTTACTAAATTCTCCATTAACAATTATTTTGGCAAATTATGGAGTATATATTGATTTAATCCATTTTGTAAAGTTTCCTCCAAAATTCATGTTTTCCAGTACTTTGAACATAAAAGGCCAATTTAAGTTGTCAAAGGCTTTTTCAGCATCAATAAATATCAAGGCAGCTTGTTTATCATAATGTTGTTCCAAATATTCAATTACATCTAATATATTTCGGACATTGTCTCGGATTTGCCTCTTGGGCAAAAATCCAGCTTGGTCTTGGTGAATATAATTCTTAAGAATATTTTTCATTCTTTCTACTAATATCATTGTAAATATCTTATAGTCATTATTCAATAGAGATATTGGTCTGTAATTCTTAGTTAATGTCAAATCTTGTTGTTCTTTGGGGATCAGCGTTATATGTCCTTCTTTCCAAGTTTCTGGCATGGTTCCTGTTTCCAAAATAGAATTCATGGTCTTCCGCAAAGGTAGGCATAAATCATCCTCAAAGCATTTATAGTAGGCTGCTGACAATCCATCCGGTCCAGGAGCTTTTCCACTACTAATTTTCTTGAAAGCCTTTACCAATTCTTCTTTTGTTATAGTATTATTTAGTGTCAATCTTTGTTGATCATTAAGAACAGTTAGTTTTTGTTTACTCAAATATTCTTCAATATCATCTAAATTGACGTCTTGTTTTTTATATAATTTAGAATAGTAATCATGGAAGGCTTTTTGAATGTCCATATTGTTCACCAAAGTTTTTCCTTCATGTTGAATATTGGTAATCAAATTCTTTTGTCTTTGTTTTCTCAATTTGTAGGCTAACCTTCTACCTGGTTTATTTGCATGTTCAAAATATTTTTGTTTTGTAAATTTCATTTGAGTCTCTATCTCTTGGGTTAATATCATTGATATTTGCTTTTGTAAAAATTTAATTTGAGTGAACAAAGTATCATCCATTGGTTTATCTCTTAAACCTGTCTCTTTACTCTTAATTTCATCTAAAATCAATTGAATTCTTTTTTGTTCTTCCTCCTCATTTGAGCATTGTATTGCATAAAGTAACCCCTCATATATGCTTTACTGGCATCCCATACGGTTTGAATATTAGTACCTTTGTTCAAATTAAATTGAAAATATTCTCTTAACTTTTTTTTTACATACATCAACTACATCATTCCGAAGTAATGACTCATTCAATCTCCATCTAAATACATTCCGTTTCCCTTTAAGAGTCAACATTACTGGATTATGATCTGAGAGGGTCTTAGGTAATATATCAACTTTACTAATATCCATCATCAAGTTTTTGGATATCAAAATCATGTCTATTCTAGAGTGTGATTTAAATCTCTCTGAGTAATATGTGAATTCTCTGAAAGTCCCATTCATGCATCTCCAAACATCTTGTAAATCCAACATCTCTTTCAGGTCAAAAAATGTTTGCGGCAATTTTCCCTGTTTGTTTTATTTCTTTTTGTGACTGTCTGTCCAGTCTGGGGTAAATTACCCCATTCCAATCCCCCATAAAACACCAGTTGTCATAAGTTAAGTCCAAAAGTTTATCCATCAAATTTTTGTAAAATACTCCTTTATCCATATTCGGTGCATAAAGTCCAACTATCAATGTTTTAGTTCCTTGTATGTTAACTTCTACTACAATATATCGACCCTCTTCATCAGCTTGTATCAATTTTGGATTTAACTTTGGTTGTACATATAGAACTACCCCCTTAGTTTTTTTATGTCCAGCCAAAATAAATTCTTCTCCAAGCTGTTTTTGAATCAAATATTTAGTGTCTTTTTTACAAATATGAGTCTCTTGTAGGCAACTTATATCCAATTTCAATTTTTTCAAAAAATGAAATATCTTTCTTCTTTTCTGTGGGGAATTAGCCCCATTAATGTTCCATGTCAAGTATTTATATTCCATTAACATTTTATTCTTTAAAATCCCTTTGTCAAGTCCACACCTGTAGCTCCCTTCTCAGATAAGTCTTCAGCCTTCTCTTTATCTTTCGATGTTTCTCCTCCTTCTGCCAATTCTCCATCTGCTAGACCCATTTCTTTCTTATATTTCTCTAAAAAAGCTTTTGCTTTTAAAATGGAAGTTATTCTGAATCTCTGCCCTTTGAACGTAAACGATATGCCTTCCAATTTTTCCCATCTAAATGAAATACTATGTTGCTTTAGTTTATCTATAAGGAAAAAATAGTCTTTTCTTTCCTTAATATTAAAATCGGCCAGTGAGGTGACATGTGGATGGGTCCAGGTGATGATTAATTTGCGATTTTCTTCTTCCAAATCGCCGCAGACAGCTAACCGCGGAATCGAGGCTAGGAGCCTCGGTTCTTCGCTGCACTCCGATCAACGCCCGGAAGTGAAAAAGTCAGGTTGGGGGGGTTGTATTCTTGATAGACACTCTGTGTGAAATCAGGAGGTAAGTTACCTAATATCTTTGCAGAATTTACAGGTGCTAAGAGATCATATAGTAAGTTCATTTTTGGTGTAAAACGTGGCACTGGAGCACCTAAGGGGATTTTTTTCCATCAGTCAGAGCACTCTTGTCCCACTGATGATGCAACATCTGACAAACAACAATGTGATTCCCCTGGGCCTTCAGAGCATTTTAGCCTACTTAACATTAAGGAGAGCTCCTTTGTTTGACAGGGAAGTAATAGGGTTGAACTGGAAAACAAACAAATTACTCTCTCACCATTTCCTTTCCAGATATGAGATATTCTCCTGTGTAATAGAGCTTGGCCAGTAGCAGGTTTCATATTTAATGGCTTTGCTTTGTATGTTCTGAGTGCTTCATCCAAGAATTATAGAGCTAAAGGTTGCCTCACGTTGCTTAATTCCACCAGGCTATACAGTATACTGAAATGGCTGAATGTGAATGTGAATGCTGTCATCACTTTGCAAAAGCCATGATGACGTATGTCTATGAAGGTTCTCAGTCATCCAGGTGGAATTGTCTGTAGCTTGAATCATGTCAACTGGATTTCTATTTTCTTAGTGGAAACGTTTCACTCCTTATCCAAGGAGCTTCTTCAGTCTGAGTAAAGTTAGTAAGGGAATCCTTAAATATGTTTCTAGGCTGGCTGTGTGACCTTGCACCTGGGGCTAGGTCATGGTTATTTTGAGATGTTTGTTTCTAAGTCCCTTTATCATCTAAAGGAGGATCGTTAAGATTACCCTGCTGCTGTTGAGCTTCCTCTATTCAAGGAAGGATTTTCCAAGTTGGCATGAATGGATTCCTTGACCCCTCTCTCAAACCACCTATCTTCTCTGTCTAAAATGTGAACATTAATGTCCTCAAATGAGTGTCCTTTTTCCTTTAGATGAAGATAAACTGCTGACTCTGGTCCTGTGGTGTTACTTCTCCTGTGTTGGGCCATCCTCCTGTACAAAGGTGGGGGCCTCAGGCATAACCTTTCCCCTATCTTCCTTCCTGCTTTGTCTTCTGTGCCTAGGAAGATTAAGACCATTTCACAAGCTCAACAGCAGCAGGGTAATCTTAACGATCCTCCTTTAGATGATAAAGGGACTTAGAAACAAACATCTCAAAATAACCATGACCTAGCCCCAGGTGCAAGGTCACACAGCCAGCCTAGAAACATATTTAAGGATTCCCTTACTAACTTTACTCAGACTGAAGAAGCTCCTTGGATAAGGAGTGAAACGTTTCCACTAAGAAAATAGAAATCCAGTTGACATGATTCAAGCTACAGACCATGATGACGTAGTTTAGTAACTGTATGCTGTTACTTATCCAGGTTTATCTCCACCACAGAAGCAACAGTTTCATACAAATGAACTATGTATCACACTAGAACAGAGCTTTCCAAACTGTGTGTCGGGACACGTTAGTGTGTTGGCTGCAGTGTCTGGGTGTGTCATGGCTGCTGCTGCTGCCACCGAACCCTGCCAGGATTCCGCGCAGGTCCTAGTGCCTGCCTTGTACCTTTCTGCCTCCAAACCTGCTGTGATTCCGCACAGGTCCTAGTTCCTGCCTTGTGCCCTGCTGTAAGAGTGTGTTGCGAAATGATGCATGTCTAAAAAGTGTGTCACCAACATGAGAAGTTTGGAAAGCTCTGCACTAGAAAGATACATTATTGAGTTGTTAGTTGCCTTCCCAGGTTTGGGGCTTGTAATAGGAGGGAAATTTAATGCTACAATGGGACCAAATGAATCTCATTTGTGGCTGGTTTTTTGCTTCCCATTTAATATAACGTGTTCAGCCTTTTTACAGCCTCCAGTCTAAAGACATCATATGTGTTTAATCATATTGGTGAAAATAATGGATATTTTCATCCGTATTGTGGCCGTAGGAAATTACTGTACCTTGAAAGAGATATTATTCATCAAGTGGGCTACAAGAGAGCCTGTGATCTGGATTATATCATTGTGTCTTGAAACCTACTTAATCGGACTGACTGTTTTAGAGTGAGTTACTGATTTGACAGTGACCAATCTATTTTTTTATATGTCAGATTTAGAAGGCCACCCAATTCCATAAAGACGCTGGGCAGTGTATACCATTATAAGCAGTAAGAACTATAAAAATAGTAAAGAAAAGGACATTGTACATCCAGACGAGAAAACATTCAGACTAATATAAAATTCCATAAAATTCCATAAGGGGTTCACCACCATGAAATAAAAGCTGGTTAAAAGCCAGGTTTTCAAAGACTTTTTAAACATAATCAGGGGCCATATACAGTAGATCTTGGGGAGGGGTATGTGCTGTTCTATAGGGCAGGTGCTACAGAGAAGATGTACTGTCTGGATCCCAACAATTGATATTGTTTGATCAATGGGACAGGGAGCATGCCCATTTTATCAGATCCTACAAGATGGACAAAAAGTATCAGAGATAGAAGTCCCTCAGATAGCCCGGCCCTGTGCCATGTCAGTGCTTTTATCAGTGAAAGAGTTTTCCAAAATACTATGGAGGTGGCCTTTCAACAAATCTCTCACCTGCAAACTTATTGTTTGAAGTTAAATAATCCTCTACAATAAGCAAGCAGATCTCTTGTCTCCTGGTTTCAGAGAGTTTATATCTTTTTATTGCAGTGCTATCTGCTGATCCATCTGCTCTGGTTTTGAAAGGTGTTCGGAGATGTCTAATTCTACTTTTTTCTAACTGAAAGAAAAATCAGTTCAAAAATTTAAGAATAGCCACAGATCATCTACAAAGTGAATACACACTAGTTTCTCTGATTATGATATTTACACAGAAGAGGTAGAATAAAGTTCTGTAAAAGAAAAAAAAAGGATGCATTAAGAGAGGCCTAGAACTCTAATTCAGGTCACTAGATCCAAGGATATGTCTGCTTTTTGGTGAATAGAATAAACTTATCAAGTTTACTTTAGTTAATTAGTTAATTAATTGTATAACATCTAATCACACACATGTTTGGGTAGTTCTAGATAATATGCCATATTCTGGTTCAGATGCTCCGTATCTTATAAATATCATTTAGGTACTCCACTTAATGTCTACCTCTGACTCACCCCCAGTATGACTCCCATTTATCCCAAAGGTTGTTACAAAGTTTATAATCCAATTTAATTTTGGGAAGTCTCCTGAGGGTGATCTTATTCCACCAGAATTAATAAAATTCAACGTGAAATTATGGAAACTAGTGCTGGCTAATCTTTTTTCTGGTATTAAGAAGCTCACATCTTAAGGCCCTAGAACAGGGCTTTCCAAACTTTTGCCGTTGGCAACACACCAACGGCCGGTGCGCAAAAACCCGGAAGCGCCACCGCCGCCACCATGGCACGCAAAAACCCAGAAGCAGCGGCAGTGGCACTTCCGGGTTGCCGCTGCCACTGCGCTTTCACATTTTTGTGTGCTGTGGCGGCAGCGGCAGCACAGCGGCGGCATCCTGGTATGTCATGCAACAACCCAAAAGCACTGATGGCCCGCTGCCACATGCAGCGATGGCAGTGCGCCATCAGCGTTTCTGGGTTGTCGCGCGACATGCCTGGGGAACCCAGGCGACACAGTACTGTGTCACGACACACAGTTTGGAAAGTCCTGCCCTGGAATCTAGCTATAATAGTTCTGACCTATTTTTTAAAAAACCACAATTCTCTTTCAAATAATTACAGACCAGTCTATTTAGGTAGGCAACCCTATGGGAAACTATCAGACTGAATTGAACAATATTTTGGAGATGGAATAGGCTGGTTTTAGTGTAGGGTAGTCTGCATTTAGGTCAGGGATGAGTTCTATTCCATCTGATTGAGAAAAACACAAGTATGTTTTGTCATTTTTATCAAATTCCTGTTGGGTTTTGACTCTGTATCCAGGGAAAGGCTTTGGATAAAGTGGAGGCTTCTTCTAGTGATAGCTGCTGCTCACCTATAAGCTGTATGATGAGATCTCTGTTAGGTGCAGTCTTTAAATCCTTAAAATGGAATGCCAACACCTAGGATGACAGAACAAGATTGCAATCTATTCTGATCAGGTTGGAAGACTGGGCTGAGAAAAACAGGATGTCTTTCAACGAGGAGAAATGTAAGGTATTAGAGATGGGGAAGAAAATGTAGGACACAGATACACGATGGGAGAATCATGGCCTGGGAGGACTCCATCAGAGTAGGATTTCAATTAGGATACTGACAAGCTGAGACAGCAGTGTGAGTGCTAGAAGAGCTAGTAGTACAGTTGTGGGCTGCATTAGAAGAAGCATTGTATCAAAGACACTTGAAATCATTATTTCCCTCTACTCTGCACTGGTGAAACCAGTACAATTCTGGAGCATCACATTTCCAGAAGGGTATTGATGTGTTAGAACCAATTTAGAAGAGGGCAACGAAGATGGCACAGGGGCTTGAGGACAGGTTGAAGGAACTTGAGAGAAAAGACTATGAGGAGATACAATATCAATGTTCAGGTACATAAAAGGAAAGGGGCAACTGGTGTACAAGATGAACCTATGCAAAGGCTCCCCTAGGCACAGCTGTCATCTGCTCTTCAGTAGCTGTGAATCCAGAAGGACCCCCAAGTCATGCACCAATCTTGAATTGGTTACCTCATCCAAGACCAACAATGGAAATGACCTTGAGGGGCCAAACAGCCACAGCCACTCAGTTTTGTCAGGATTGAGCCAAAGTCTGTTCTCCCCCATCCAGACCCAAACAGCTTCCAGACACTAGGTCAGTACATTGACATCATCTGCACAGCCCAGGATTGAGATGTAAAGCTTGGTATCATCAGCATACTGATGATACCAAACCCCAAACTGACGGATGACCGCACTTAGCAGTTTCACATAGATGTTAAGCAGAGGGGAGAGTGTCAAACCCCCAGGCACCCTGCAGATGTGGGGCAATGGGAGCAACCTCTCCCAACTCCATCAACATCAACTGAAATCAACCACTGAGGAAGGAAGTGAACCACTGTAAGACACTGCCTCCCACTCCCATCCCCCACAGCTGCTTCAGAAGGATACTGTGGTGACAGTATCAAAAGTCTCTGAGAGATCAAGGAGCACCCTGATGGATGCACCACCCCATCCGGCTTTGCCAAAGGGCGACCAGGGCTGTCTCTGTACTGTACCCCAGTCTGAAACCTGAGATTAGTTATCTAGATAGAATCAGTATTTCAAACTTCAGAAAAGGCTCATTGTAACATTCTCCCCACAGCAGTGTTAGAAGGAAAATATAGAAAAATCCCCTTTGTTGAACGATGCTACTCCTATCATGCAGGTGCAATAGAAACCACAGCCCATGTTTTGTTATACTACTGATTCTATAGGGACACTTGTGTGCAGTTGGTCTTCTCTCTCCTCTCTAAATTCCCAGGGCATTCTGACTTGTTTTACTTAAATTACCTATTAGATGACAAAGACGATTCAGTGACCTTAAATGTTGCAAACATTTACTATAAATTGTAACTGTTAATACTTATGCAATGTTTTACTATGGTATTTTTTCTTTTTTGGTCTACTGTATGATTGTAATAAAGCACCATGTCTATGACCCTAATCACTAGTCCTATTCTTATTTACAACTCTAGGTTTAAGGAAAAGGTGTACACAATTAATTGGCATTTTCCACCAGATGACTGGTTGGTGATTTTGTGACAGATAAACTTTTGATCTTTTCTCTTCCATCTATCTTCATCCCTAGGCCCTAGAGTCATCTAGATGAGTGTACCATGATGCTGTTCCCCTTCAGCACTCTTCTTCCCCAAGTTGTGTCCTCAAACACTTTGGTGAGTCTTCTCCAGTCTCATCCAACATCCTATAAACCAGCTCAGTCCATTTTAGTTTTACCAGTCCACCTTACTCTGAATAAAAACCAACAGACCATCAGTCCATCTTTAACAGCCGCTGTTTAATTCATTCTAGCCATTGTAGCACCTTCATCTGCCAGCCAGCACCTCCATTACTCAGCTGCTTCTCCCCAGAAAGCTCTCTGCTCTTTACGTGTCATCCTGGAGTTTTTAAGAAATTCTCCATTATGTCAACTTCATAACTCCATTTAAGAGAAGCTAACCTAAGTCCTAGGGGGCGTGGTGGCTCAGTGGGTAAGACGCCAGGCTTGTTGATCGGAAGATTGCAAGTTTGGAGGTTCGAATCCCTAGCCCTGCGTGCGGAGTGAGCTCCCACACTAGCTCCAGCTCTTGCCAACCTAGCAATTCGAAAGCATGCAAATGCAAGTAGATTAATAGGTACCACTTCGGTGGGTAGGTAACAGCGTTCTGCGTGCGTCATGCGGCCACATGACCGTGGAAGCGTCTTCGGACAACGCTGGCTCTTCGGCTAACAAACGGAGATGAGCACCGCCCCCTAGAGTCGGACACGACTGCACAAATGTGCGGGGGGAAACTTTGCCTTTTTTTAACCTAAGTCCTATTATATTTTATCAGCAAAGTAAAGGACAAAGCTAAAAGAGAGGGTTTGTTTGGGTTACTCTTCCTCCTCCCAGTGCCTACTTCAGAATCCACACAGATGTGAGGATACATATTAAGCTGGCACCTGCAGGCTAGTCATATCCAGAAAACACCAGACAAGGAATATGTCTATGAAGGTTCTCAGTCATCCAGGTGGAACAGTCTGTGGCTTGAATCATGTCAACTGGATTTCTATTTTCTTAGTGGAAACGTTTCACTCCTTATCCAAGGAGCTTCTTCAGTCTGAGTAAAGTTAGTAAGGGAATCCTTAAATATGTTTCTAGGCTGGCTGTGTGACCTTGCACCTGGGGCTAGGTCATGGTTATTTTTGAGATGTTTGTTTCTAAGTCCCTTAGTCTGCCACCTTTCTTGCTGTCATCTCGAATTTCCTTACCAACTTCAGGGTTTCATCCCCAAAATGTATGGCAATATGTCTATGAAGGTTCTCAGTCATCCAGGTGGAACAGTCTGTGGCTTGAATCATGTCAACTGGATTTCTATTTTCTTAGTGGAAACGTTTCACTCCTTATCCAAGGAGCTTCTTCAGTCTGAGTAAAGTTAGTAAGGGAATCCTTAAATATGTTTCTAGGCTGGCTGTGTGACCTTGCACCTGGGGCTAGGTCATGGTTATTTTTGAGATGTTTGTTTCTAAGTCCCTTAGTCTGCCACCTTTCTTGCTGTCTTCTCGAATTTCCTTACCAACTTCAGGGTTTCATCCCCAAAATGTATGGCAATATGTCTATGAAGGTTCTCAGTCATCCAGGTGGAACAGACTGTGGCTTGAATCATGTCAACTGGATTTCTATTTTCTTAGTGGAAACGTTTCACTCCTTATCCAAGGAGCTTCTTCAGTCTGAGTAAAGTTAGTAAGGGAATCCTTAAATATGTTTCTAGGCTGGCTGTGTGACCTTGCACCTGGGGCTAGGTCATGGTTATTTTTGAGATGTTTGTTTCTAAGTCCCTTAGTCTGCCACCTTTCTTGCTGTCTTCTCGAATTTCCTTACCAACTTCAGGGTTTCATCCCCAAAATGTATGGCAATATGTCTATGAAGGTTCTCAGTCATCCAGGTGGAACAGTCTGTGGCTTGAATCATGTCAACTGGATTTCTATTTTCTTAGTGGAAACGTTTCACTCCTTATCCAAGGAGCTTCTTCAGTCTGAGTAAAGTTAGTAAGGGAATCCTTAAATATGTTTCTAGGCTGGCTGTGTGACCTTGCACCTGGGGCTAGGTCATGGTTATTTTTGAGATGTTTGTTTCTAAGTCCCTTAGTCTGCCACCTTTCTTGCTGTCTTCTCGAATTTCCTTACCAACTTCAGGGTTTCATCCCCAAAATGTATGGCAATATGTCTATGAAGGTTCTCAGTCATCCAGGTGGAACAGTCTGTGGCTTGAATCATGTCAACTGGATTTCTATTTTCTTAGTGGAAACGTTTCACTCCTTATCCAAGGAGCTTCTTCAGTCTGAGTAAAGTTAGTAAGGGAATCCTTAAATATGTTTCTAGGCTGGCTGTGTGACCTTGCACCTGGGGCTAGGTCATGGTTATTTTTGAGATGTTTGTTTCTAAGTCCCTTAGTCTGCCACCTTTCTTGCTGTCTTCTCGAATTTCCTTACCAACTTCAGGGTTTCATCCCCAAAATGTATGGCAATATGTCTATGAAGGTTCTCAGTCATCCAGGTGGAACAGTCTGTGGCTTGAATCATGTCAACTGGATTTCTATTTTCTTAGTGGAAACGTTTCACTCCTTATCCAAGGAGCTTCTTCAGTCTGAGTAAAGTTAGTAAGGGAATCCTTAAATATGTTTCTAGGCTGGCTGTGTGACCTTGCACCTGGGGCTAGGTCATGGTTATTTTTGAGATGTTTGTTTCTAAGTCCCTTAGTCTGCCACCTTTCTTGCTGTCTTCTCGAATTTCCTTACCAACTTCAGGGTTTCATCCCCAAAATGTATGGCAATATGTCTATGAAGGTTCTCAGTCATCCAGGTGGAACAGTCTGTGGCTTGAATCATGTCAACTGGATTTCTATTTTCTTAGTGGAAACGTTTCACTCCTTATCCAAGGAGCTTCTTCAGTCTGAGTAAAGTTAGTAAGGGAATCCTTAAATATGTTTCTAGGCTGGCTGTGTGACCTTGCACCTGGGGCTAGGTCATGGTTATTTTTGAGATGTTTGTTTCTAAGCCCTTAGTCGTTTCCACTAAGAAAATAGAAATCCAGTTGACATGATTCAAGCCACAGCCAGCCTAGAAACATATTTAAGGATTCCCTTACTAACTTTACTCAGACTGAAGAAGCTCCTTGGATAAGGAGTGAAACGTTTCCACTAAGAAAATAGAAATCCAGTTGACATGATTCAAGCCACAGACTGTTCCACCTGGATGACTGAGAACCTTCATAGACATATTGCCATACATTTTGGGGATGAAACCCTGAAGTTGGTAAGGAAATTCGAGAAGACAGCAAGAAAGGTGGCAGACTAAGGGACTTAGAAACAAACATCTCAAAAATAACCATGACCTAGCCCCAGGTGCAAGGTCACACAGCCAGCCTAGAAACATATTTAAGGATTCCCTTACTAACTTTACTCAGACTGAAGAAGCTCCTTGGATAAGGAGTGAAACGTTTCCACTAAGAAAATAGAAATCCAGTTGACATGATTCAAGCCACAGACTGTTCCACCTGGATGACTGAGAACCTTCATAGACATATTGCCATACATTTTGGGGATGAAACCCTGAAGTTGGTAAGGAAATTCGAGAAGACAGCAAGAAAGGTGGCAGACTAAGGGACTTAGAAACAAACATCTCAAAAATAACCATGACCTAGCCCCAGGTGCAAGGTCACACAGCCAGCCTAGAAACATATTTAAGGATTCCCTTACTAACTTTACTCAGACTGAAGAAGCTCCTTGGATAAGGAGTGAAACGTTTCCACTAAGAAAATAGAAATCCAGTTGACATGATTCAAGCCACAGACTGTTCCACCTGGATGACTGAGAACCTTCATAGACATATTGCCATACATTTTGGGGATGAAACCCTGAAGTTGGTAAGGAAATTCGAGAAGACAGCAAGAAAGGTGGCAGACTAAGGGACTTAGAAACAAACATCTCAAAAATAACCATGACCTAGCCCCAGGTGCAAGGTCACACAGCCAGCCTAGAAACATATTTAAGGATTCCCTTACTAACTTTACTCAGACTGAAGAAGCTCCTTGGATAAGGAGTGAAACGTTTCCACTAAGAAAATAGAAATCCAGTTGACATGATTCAAGCCACAGACCAGACAAGGAAAGAAGCCTCTCTCTACAGAGTCTGCAGCTGTAAATAACCAAGGCTTTTTTAATGTTAAGCCTGGAGTGACTTTTCAGGCATTCATGCCATAAAATGTGCAATTCCCCAGTAACTTTTTGTCTTTTGGAGAATAGTTGAAAGCTAGTTAGACTTCACTTTGGCTAGTATTTGTTGTACCAGGGGTTCCTGTGTGAGGAAACCCCCAAATCTAGTTTGAAATAATTTTCAGCAGAATTCATTTCCATACCAAGTAAGAGAAATGACAGATAGAGAGATGCTAATCCATAAGCATAATCTCTTTCCCCTGGGCTCCCCATGTGGTTCCATTGTGCTTCTCCATTTCAAATTATTTATATACTACACATTGCATACTTTCAGGTCTACACATGCAAATGAGGTGGTATAATTAAGTCTACCAGTTCAGGGAGAAAGTAGGAAATACTGCTCCTTAATATTGCCTCACATAAATTCTATACAAAAGAAAAGAGACTTGCTCAAATACTGAGTTTCATGACTTACCCGTTCCTTATATGTTTATTTGACTTTTATACAAAGGGGATAATCTAAGCATGTATTCTCATACTTGGGAATTATAAATAATTTCAACAACGTTTTAATTTACTTTTGTAAATTAATGCATGTGTGAAGAAGGCTAGGTATAAATAAAGGCAAGGGAAATTAAAAATCACATAATAAGGTAGTCCTTGTATAAAGTGAAAGTGGGCAGAATAAACAACTCTTGACCTGTTTGCCTTGATCCAATTAAATTATGGTCCTGTAAAGGTTTAATATAAAATGTTGAGTCCCTGGAAGATTCCCACAGACATTTTTAGAAATTAATAATGATTGACTATCCAATTGTCTGTGTAATACATAGTTTCTGATAAGGTGTAGATTCGGGGTTAATGCACACATTAATGTAACAATTAATGTAAACATTTACTAAGAATGTGTGACATGACTGTATTGGAAAGAATTGTCAGAATGGTATTGGGTCATATGAAAGGTTGTATCTGGGATACCTGTTTTATATTAGAACTAAAACTGGATTCCCAGTCAAAAATCTTCCATAATTTTTCTTATATTAATCAGTTTGAATTGCTCTCCCAGAACTTCTTTCAGCACAACCAAATGCAGAATTACATGCAAAAACCTCATGTTCCATTGACTTGTGTATGGACTGCTTGCAGTTTTAAATGTTCAAAACCCTTTGTTATGCCTATTAACAACCAAGTTTGAGCAGTACTTTAGAACCACTGGTTCAGTTAATTCTTTGTTGCAGAGTCCCATTTGTATTTTTTTAATCTTTGAAGTGCCACATACTGTAAATCTTTGATGTATTCATTTGGTCTGTTATCCAGACACATACAGAATTCAGGGTGACAAATTGTATGTTTCTCCTGTGTTTGAATGAACTTTACTTATCTGATTTATTTATTTATTTTTGGCTTAATGTGAGGAGTAATCAATGTATTTCTTTGAAAGAAAAAAATAATTGTGTGGTGAAGTCTTAATTTGTCAGATTAAACTGGTGTTTTTTATACTGTGTACAGGAAAGATGTCACATATTATATGTTGTAAAGCAGTGATATTATTATTTTTTAGTAAATGGTTTTATTATTTAAAATATTATATACATACACGTAAAGACATATACATATACATAAAAATACAACTTATAATACATACTTACATTCAAAAAAGGTGGAAAGAAAAAAAAGAAAAAGGGGGAAAAAAGGCTCATTCTATCATATATGGTGGTCATGCAGAAAAACTAAAAAATATTGGGATAGAATCCACAGGTGTATTTGTAAAATGTTGGAGATAAATATAGATAAAAGACCAGAATTTTACCTATTGGGTCTAACGGATGGTAAAGCAGTGATATTATTATTGTAAAATTTTCAAATAAGCTACAGTACTTTTTCAATGCCAAAGGCTGAATGATTCAGCTTTCCCAGAGTGTAATTTGTGTCTCACTCAGAGCTTTTCATGCTCTGAGATTAAATGAGCTACTTCTGAAGAGAATGCATGACAAGATAGCAATGACAGTTAAAATTAGGGCTTTTTCCTGACACATCTCATTGAAACAACACATTTCGGTATTGCTTCTGAAACACAGGAATCGATGAAGGCATTCTACATAAATAGTCTGCTGTGTGTCAACAGTCTACAAATCATGTTACAACATTTAAAGTTTAAAATAGCAGAGAATATTCTGATCTGACATTTACCATCTGTCCATTTTGTAATATATTGTTTTGTCTTTGCAGGTTTTATTTGTTTGCTTCCACTTTTTTTTAAAAAAAACTGTTTTGTATTTGGCTTTCTATTGGATTTCTGCTTGCAACAAATTGACTGCATGGGGAAGGTTGTCATATTATTATAGGGCAAATTAAATGTCTTGCCAAATAAAAATATCTCTTTAAAGGATTTAAGGGGACCAATCAATCTTGTCTTCAGAATCAAGGTGCTGCAAGTCAACTGTGGTTGCCTCATGTTTCCACAAAGAATTGGGCTTTAGTTGTGAATGCAATGCTTGGGCTGCAGATCCTTATGGGAGGAGATGAGCCTTCAAGTATTCTTAACCCACAAACAGGAACATCCTGTGTAATAGCTACTGTACTAATTTGCATTTTACCAAAGAGAAGGACAGCATAATTGATTGATTGATTGTATTTATATCCTGCTTTTTCTTTGAGAGCTCAAGCAGCTTCCATAGAGTTCTCCCCCTAGCTTACATAGAGTTCTAATCCCTAGCAGCAAAGCTATAAGGTAAGGTACGCTGAGATGTGAGGTACACTCCAGTGAGCTTTGTAGTCAAGAAGTGGCTTGAGCCTAGGTTTCCCTGATGTAAGTTCGCAATACTTCCATCAGTGCAGTGAACCATCTCTACACATTGCATTGTGTAGGGTAATGTGGTAATGTGCCATATTTTTATTAATTTTTGTTTCTGAATGTCTTTCAAAGGCAAACCTACATAGCATGTATTGCATTGATCCAATTTAGATTATAACCAAAACATTAATTGGAAAAACTGCTTTATCCATGACCAGCAAGGTACAATGCCTGTTGTATATGTGATCTTTGCACTTCGATTTCTGGATTAGTTTTTCTTCATCTAGAATTGAATACTTGATCTGCTGTTATGATATTTTAAAGCTTTTTACTGCTGCTTTATTATTCTTTCTATTGCTTATTTTATTTTCTATACACTATGTTTTAATGCATGTTTTAACCATTTTAATTAATGTTTTAATTATTTATATTAAAAAAACTTTGGGATTTTTTATATGAGAGGCAGATTTTTTAAAAAAATCATTTTTTTCATTCATGATGATGTACTGTACAGTATTTTCTCAGTCTAAATCAATATCCCGGATATTTTATATTAAATCTGTAGTTAAATATTCCAGTGATATTTATGTGATATCCAGTGAGGTGTGTAAGGATTCTTAATTTTGGCTGGATTAGGTCCTTAGGCTGTTTTACATGGTTAGTCTGTGATTAGCACAAAAGGGGTACAAGTAATATGTGGTTTTAATCTTTTAAAATAATTTCTAACATTTTAAGAAGAGCTTTTTGGTGAGAAACTCAAAACAGTTTCCATTAACTCTTAAATGTTATAAATATTGACTGTAGGAAACGTGAAGAAGAAAATAGAAGGAAAGCCTCAGAACAGCAGAAAGAAATGCAGAATTCCAAAACTAATAAGGTCCAAGTGCAGCAGCAGGATTTTCCAGAGTTGGAGAGAAATCATTTGAGACTTCATACTCCACAGGGCTCTGTTCCACCTGGTAAAAGGGCTCCATCTGGCAACATGTCACAAAATCAACCAGGAAAAAGCAAGAGAAGCTCAACCACAGTTTTATCAAACAAAATGATTGTCAAGAACAAAGGTCACTCAGTAGAGCTACTTGGTGAAGATCACAAAAGAAAAATGGGTTTGTAATCTCTTTTACCATTTGTCAGGGCTAAGAACAGTCCCATATTCTGAACAATAAAATGTGGGGACTGGGAAGGCAGGAGTCCAGTGCTTTATACAACCAGATACAGCCATATTTGTGCCACTTGATTTGTGCCAAGTAGGTAGCTAGGGCATCCATTCTATGATATATGGAAGCAGCAGATTTTTGATCAATGAAGGATAGCAGTGCCATTTAAAAAGATGTGTTAGTATATAAAAGCATAGAGATGGTGAATGGAAAAGGGAAAAGAAGTCACTGTAGATATTTGAGGAAGGGATTCAAATGGTTGGAATGATAAAAGCCTAGTAGACAGATAGAAAATAATCTGCTAAAAAGAAAATCACAGAGAGCTAGAACATAAAAGAGATTGAGTAGAAAATAATTACCATATGTAGAAAAGTGGGGGAAAGGTTAGTAAGAATGGTAGCTGAGTAAAGATATATCATTGCTCATTTTCATCAGGCATGTTTCAACAGAGAGAACATGGCAGAAACTGAACTGGATGGAATCAAAAGAGACAACATTGTGGCAGTTGAGATAAGCATTATGCTCCAGGAGTTCGACAATGGCAGGAAGAAAAGAAATGAAATTGGAGAAATAGGATGGGTCATGGAATGGCCTTTTTTTAGAATATTAAAAAAATATTTTAATGTGAAAGAGAGCCGTTAGAGGACACAGATTGCTAAAATATCGTGCTAGAGAAAATAGATGATAGGAGAAATGGCATCTGATATTTGGGAGGGACCCCACTGAAGAGATATGTTTAAGGATTCAAAAAGGATTCTTTGTTCATCTAATGTGAAATGCTAGATGGGAAGGCATTTCTAAGGAGGGATATGTTGGTAAAGTTCTGTTCCATCAGATGAATATATTATTGCACGAGTCTTCTGTTGAATGTTGAAACATAGTTGGTAACATAACTTAAGATTGCCAACCTGTTGGTGAATTGCAGTTTTGTGGTAGTCAGCTATTATATTGACAGAGATATTGAAAAGAAAAATGTGTCAAATTTTTATTTTAAAAAAAACATTGTGGTCTCTGTGATTTACACATATGGGTTATGCACTTGTACAGTATCCTGTTTGGAATCTTCCAGAGGTGGACACCTGCCTGAAAGTCAGTGTGCATACCTTGTGAGGGAGGGGGTGATTGCCATCATCTTCTCGGGTTTTTTTTAATCTGTTACAGCAGTAACTCATTGGGAATTTCTCTCCAACAAATGCAGTAGTTTAAATTTGTTGTTTACTTCAATATATATTTTTAGGAGATAGTTCTTCCCCCATCCCCAATAGTCCTGTCATGACGCCATTCTGCCAGTGCACAAAAAAATGGTGACATGCTTCCTGTGACTCCTTTGCTTTGGCAAGGATTGCAAGTACTGGGACCCTTTGGATATCAATCTTTTTGTCACTGAGAGCAACTGTCACTGCATCTCTGGCTGGAGAGGAAGGGTCTATACATCCCTAAATAATATGTCTTTGCTGTTGAATAATTCAGTTCCTTTACATTCTACTCCCTTTCATGCTTATGACCTGACTCTTGCAAAGATATAGAGTAAGTTGATTGCATTCTTGATATTTATTTATTTAATTAATTTTTATCCCACCTTTATTATTTTTATAAATAACTCAGGGTGGCGAGCATACCTAATACTCCTTCCTCCTCCTATTTTCCCCACATACATTGGTGATCACTCGTAGCCGAGTAAGATTGTCTTCCAAAGGTAAAATTTTAACGGTGGATCCGTAAGTGGCTATAAAGGCCAATTCTGGATCCACACAACCTCCCACAATGAGGGCATAGGTTTCCGGGTGGGAGACGGTCATGATGAGGGTTTGCCTGATGTGCCTTCCTTTTAGCTCTTTTCTCCTTTTCGCCCTGTACTCGTGCTTCTTCAAAGTCTATAGCGCCATTAATAAAGGATGACCTCCAATTGAAACGCTTATGAGTTAGGGCTTCCCAGTTCTCAATGCTGATATTACATTTTTTTAAAATTAGCTTTGAGAGTATCTTTGAATCTCTTTTGCTGTCCACCAATATTCCGTTTTCCATTCTTGAGTTGGGAGTAAAGTAGCTGCTTTGGAAGACGATGGTCAGGCATTCGAACAACATGACCAGTCGAGCGAAGTTGATGTTGGATGATCATTGTTTCAATGCAGGTGGTTTTCGCTTCTTCTAATACGCTAACATTAGTCCGCCTATCTTCCCAAGTAATTTGCAGAATTTTTCGGAGGCAGCGTTGATGGAATCTTTCAAGAAGTTGGAGGTGGCGTTTGTAGAGGGTCCATGTTTCACAGGCATACAGAAGGGTTGGTAGTACAATGGCTTTGTAAACAAGCATTTTGGTCTCCCTGCGAATGTCCCGATCCTCAAACACTCTACGCTTCATTCGGGAGAAAGCTACACTCGCAGAGCTCAGGCGATGCTGAATTTCAGCGTCGATGTCGGCTTTTGTAGATAGATGGCTGCCGAGATAAGAGAAGTGATCGACATTTTCTAGTGACACACCTTTAAGCTGGATTGATGGCGCTGCGGAGGGATTGGTTTGAACTTGCTGGTAAAGCACTTTGGTTTTTTTAATGTTAATTGAGAGGCCGAGTTTTTCATATGCTTCTGCAAAGATGTTTAGGATAGTTTGAAGATCTTCCTCGGAGTGTGCACAGACTACGTTATCATCAGCATATTGAAGTATAACAGAAGTTGCAATTACCTTATTTTTTGCTTTCAGCCTACTAAGATTAAAAAGCTTTCCATCTGTTCAATATATAATTTCTACACCAGTAGGAAGTTTCTCTTCAACAAGGTGCATAATCATAGCGATGAAGATAGCGAATAAGTGTATTGTCGAAGGCTTTCACGGCCGGAGTTCGATGGCTGTTGTGGGTCTTCCGGGCTGTGTGGCCGTGTTCTGGAAGTTGTGGTTCCTAACGTTTTGCCAGCATCTGTGGCCAGCATCTTCAGAGGGCAGGAGCACAGCTGGCGAAACATTAGGAACCACAACTTCCAGAACACGGCCACACAGCCCGGAAGACCCACAACAGCCATAGCGAATAAGGTTGGAGCAATAACACATCCCTGTTTAACGCCGGATTCCACTTTAAATGGATCACTTTGAGAGCCATTGTTATTCAGGATTGTTGCCATCATGTCGTCATGGAGTAACCGCAAGATGTTCACAAATTTATCAGGGCATCCGATTTTCAGAAGGATGGTCCAGAGAGCAGTACGATTTACAGTATCAAAAGCTTTAGTCAGATCAATAAACGCCATGTACAGAGGGCGGTTTTGCTCCTTGCATTTTTCTTGAAGCTGTCGTGCAGTGAAGATCATATCCACTGTTCCCCTGGAAGGGCGGAAGCCATTTTGCATTTCAGGGAGGATGTCTTCTGATACAGATAGGAGACGGTTTGCAATGATCTTTGCCAGGATTTTGCCTGCTGTGGCTAGAAGGGAGATGCCTCGATAGTTTCCACAGTCTGTTCTATCACCCTTTTTAAAGAGAGTGATAATTATGGTATCCCTAAAGTGCTGGAATCTCCTCCCTCATCCAGATTTTTCTGATGAGCTTATGAAGTTGTTGTGTAAGTTCAGGCCCGCCTTCTTTAAAGACTTCAGCAGGAATCCCATCAGGTCCACTAGCTTTGTTATTTTTCATTTGTTTAGTGGCTTTACTGACTTCCTCCAAACTAGGGGGTACTGCAAGCTCATTTCTTATTTGTTTTTGCGGGATTTGCAAGAAGACTTCATCAGCCACAGTAGAGTGACGATTAAGGAGATTGTAGTAATGCTCTTTCCAGCGCAGTGCAATAGATTCTTTGTCCTTTAGAAGTTTAGCACCATCTACTGAGCGCAAGGGATTTGTACCATGGTTTGTTGGTCCATAGATGGCCTTTATGGCATTAAAAAAGCCCCGTGCATCATGAGCATCTGCAAAATGTTGGGTTTCTTGGGCTTTTTTTATCCACCATATGTTCTTAAGTTCTCCAGTTCTTCTTTGGACTTCTGCCTTTGCACTGGCGTAGATTTTTTTCTTAACGGCACAGTTAATATCTTTTTGCCATATCTGGAAGGCTTTCCTTTTCTTGTCAATAATATGTTCAATCTCACTATCGTTCTCATCAAACCAGTCCTGATGTCTCTTAGTCTGGTATCCGATAGTTTGTTCACAGGCTGAAATAATAGAAGTCTTCAATTTAATCCAGTGTTCCTCAACATTTTCAGGAAGTTCCATAGGCAGATGTTCCTTGAGAGTTGATTGAAAGCAAGCTCGTTTAATAGGATCTTGAAGGGCCAGTGTATTCATTTTACGCCTTGGTTTTCTTCCTTGGAGCCTACGATGAGGGACAATCTTTATGGCCATCGTGGATCGAATTAATCGATGGTCTGTCCAGCAGTCATCGGTGCTCGTCATGGCTCTGGTGAGAAGTACATCACGGCGATCTCTAGCACGGACAATTACATAATCTAAAATATGCCAGTGCTTCGATCGTGGGTGCTTCCATGATGTTTTAAATTTATTTTTCTGGCGAAAGAATGTGTTAGTAATGACAAGGTTATGCTCTGCACATTTAGTCAGAAGTAAGATTCCATTCGTGTTGCTGTTGTCAACTCCTTCTCTCCCAATGATCCCTGGCCACAAATCAAAATCACGCCCAACTCTTGCATTGAAATCGCCCAGGAGGATAATTTTATCCTCCTTTGGTATCTCTGATAAGATGGTGTCCAGCTGGGTATAAAATTTTTCCTTGATATCCTCATCTGCATCTAGTGTTGGTGTGTAAGCACTTAGGATAGTTGCCTGTTGGTTTTTGGCGAGTTTTATTCGCAGAGTTGAGAGTCGTTCGTTAATCCACAACAACAACCCTGTTTCCCCACAACAACAACCCTGTGAGGTGAATTGGGCTGAGAGAGAGTGACTGGACCAAGATCACCCAGCCGGCTTTCATGCCTCAGGCGGGACTAGAACTCACAGACTCCTGGTTTCTAGCCCAGCACCTTAACCACTAGACCAAACTGGCTCTTTAGTGGTCATATCAATCCTGTTTTGCCATGAATTACATCAATTGCAACAGAAGTATCTTGAAGTCTGTGGCTTG
Organism: Charina bottae; assembly: GCA_023362775.1. Taxonomy (NCBI): domain Eukaryota; kingdom Metazoa; phylum Chordata; class Lepidosauria; order Squamata; family Charinaidae; genus Charina; species Charina bottae. Next base: position 5,843 of record JALMGJ010000028.1, on the reverse strand, counting down.
AATCATGTCAACTGGATTTCTATTTTTCAGTAGAAACGTTTCACTCCTTATCCAAGGAGCTTCTTCAGTCTGAGTAAAGTTACATTTGTAACTTTACTTAAAGTAAAGTTATTTAAATTATTTAAATTATTACAAAATTTACTCAGTCTGAGTAAAGTTACATTTGTAACTTTACTTAAAGTAAAGTTATTTAAATTATTTAAATTATTACAAAATTTATTTGTAACTTTACATAAAGTTAAAATGTTCACATTTTAGACAGAGAAGATAGGTGGTTTGAGAGAGGGGTCAAGGAATCCATTTATGCCAACTTGGAAAATCCTTCCTTGAATAGAGGTGGGGGCCTCAGGCACAACCTTTCCCCTATCTTCCTTCCTGCTTTGTCTTCTGTGCCTAGGAAGATTAAGACCATTTCACAAGCTCAACAGCAGCAGGGTAATCTTAACGATCCTCCTTTAGATGATAAAGGGACTTAGAAATAAACATCTCAAAATAACCATGACCTAGCCCCAGGTGCAAGGTCACACAGCCACCCTAGAAACATATTTAAGGATTCCCTTACTAACTTTACTCAGACTGAAGAAGCTCCTTGGATAAGGAGTGAAACGTTTCTACTGAAAAATAGAAATCCAGTTGACATGATTCAAGCTACAGACAGTTCCACCTGGATGACTGAGAACCTTCATCGACAAGTATCTTGAAGCTACCAAAAGCACCTGATCTTCTGGAACTGTTTACTGTGATATATAAAAACCATTGTTGATCTTTAAAAATGTCTTTCTGCTCTCCAAAAAGAGTTTATTTAGCAACCACCTCCATACCCCATACCACAATAGTGCTCCCATTTTCTAATGCTTGTATCTAAACATTTTGAGCTCTTAGCAGTTTGCTTGTTACAAGCACTGTCAATAAAACTTCCCTTCTTGGTGGTGATTATTTCAGCTGACAAGGTGAGTGGACTCTTTGTGCTTGGAATGTGTCCTTACCTGGTTGTACATCAGAAAATAATGGTTTTTTGGTTTGATATTTTTCTTTTTTCCTAATATTGTTTCTAGTTTTCCTATTAACCATGAATTAGTTATTGCCTTCTCTCTTTTTTGCATCTACTTGACTTTCTTAGAATGTTCATCTTTCAGCCACATTTTTATCTTCAGAGATACCACCATCCTTTTAGAAGGTCTCATGTTCTTTGTTCACTGTAGAAACAAAATGAAAGGACTCCTGATTTAAAGCCAATTATTCTCGAGGTGGGTTGTCAAGATTAAATTTGTAGTATAAGAGAGCAAAGACTTGCCACTCGAGTAACATCCTCGGCTGCATTTGAACGAAATACGCTACTCCCAAACTTGCGGCAGCTGGTTACTTGGTTTCAGCTCTTAGCATTTGTGAGGCACTTGAACTTTTGTTCAAGACTGCTTTGGCATGACTTTTGGCACTGTCTCTGTGAGCAACTCTATTTTCACCAGGTAAACAGCTTATTAGTCAACTGTAAGTGTGAATTATACAGACCACAATGAAAAACTGGTCACTTACCTATAGCAATAGTTCTTTGGGTGGTAATCTGTGAATTCACACAACTCAAACTCTGTCCCTGCTACAGTGCCTATTTTATTAGATTGTCATTAAAGAGCACTGTAGTGGACCTCAGAACATATGAGGATAGTGGGAATTGCACTTAAGCATGCATACTTATATATAGGAGTGGGGTTCCTATCTAAAATCTTAGTTCTGGAAGATACTGAATAGGATACTGTAAAGATTCATTATCTGAAATGTATGAATTCACACATGGCTGCTTGAAAATTACAGTGGGTATAAAAAGTCTACACACCCCTGTTAAAATGCCAGGTTTTTGAGATGTAAAAAAATCAGACCAAGACAAAACACTTCAAAAAATTTTCCACCTTTAATATAACATACAAGCTGTACAATTCAATTGAAAAACAAACTGAAATCTTTTAGGGGGGGAAAATAAAAATAAAACTAGAATAACATGGTTGTACAAGTGTGCACACCCTTAAACTAATACTTTGTTAAAGCACCTTTTGATTTTTTGACAGCATTCAGTCTTTTGGGGTAGGAGTCTATCAGCAGTGCACATCTTGCCTTGGGAATCTTTGCCCACTCTTCCTTGCAGAAGCGCTCCAAATCTGTCAGATCGCGAGGGCATCTCCTGTGCACAGCCCTCTTCAGGTCACCCCACAGATTTTCAATTGGATTCAGGTCCGGGCTCTGGCTGGGCCATTCCAAAACTTTGATCTTCTTCTGGTGAAGCCATTCTTTTGCTGCTTGGTCTATTAGAGCCAGTTTGGTCTAGTGGTTAAGGCAACGGGCTAGAAACCAGGTATGTTCAGGTATGTTCACCGCCTTGACTTATTTATAAAAAATAATAAAGGCAGGATATAAAATAAATAAATAAAAGACTGAATGCTGTCATAAAATCAAAAGGTGCTTCAACAAAGTATTAGTTTAAGGGTGTGCACACTTATGCAACCACGTTATTCTATTATTATTTTTTGCCCTAAAAGATTTCAGTTTGTTTTTCAATTGACTTGTACAGCTTGTATGTTATATTAAAGGTGGGAAAAATTCTGAAGTGATTTATCTTGGTCTGATTTTTTTACATCTCAGTTTGGTCTAGTGGTTAAGGCAATGGGCTAGAAACCAGAAAGCTGTGAGTTCTAGTCCCACCTTAGGCGTGAAAGCTGGCTGGGTGACCTTGGGCCAGTCACTCTCTCTCAGCCCAACTCACCTCACAGAGTTGCTGTTGTGGGGAAAATAGGAGGAGGAAGGACTATTAAGTATGTTCGCAGCATTGAGTTATTTATTTATTTATTTATATTTATTTATAAAATTTATATCACCGCCCATTTTAATATAAATAATAAATTTATATTATTTAAAAATAATAAAGGTGGGATAGTAAGTAAGTAAGTAAATAAATAAATAAATAAAATCTCAAAAACCTGGCATTTTAACAGGGGTGTGTAGACTTTTTATATCCACTGTACTTATAGAATACTCTTTTAGAATCCTGCAATCTTTATTTTCTAAGCTCTATTATTTGTTTATATTTAATATTTTATGTATTAAAAAATTAAACTGCTTCTAGCTTTAAAACTAGATCTTACAAGCTGACTTTGAAAAAAAACACCTTTTTTTGTATAATAACAATATTGAGTCTCAAATTTGTCACGCTAACCATAATTTAAGAAGTGACCAATATATTTGTATTTATCTCTGTTTCTGTAGATGTATGTGAGGCAAACAGTAATAGCAAGTCTGCCTGTAGCCCTTCGTATTCCTGTAAGAATAATGACCATCATAGGCATCAAACTGAAACAAAGCATCAAACTGTATCTGCTACCTTAGGCAGGGATGGCAAAAATCTTAAGCCTCCTGCAACAACAGCTGGTATGTTTATGCACATCAGCAATAAAAGGCACAATTCAAACACTGAATCTCCCAGCTCTGGGGAAAAATCAGACCATCAAAATTGGTCAGTAAAGAATCATATAAACCATTCTGAAGAAACAACGGTTTCTATTCAGGATGATAGATGCATTAGTAGAAGTAGTAGAAGTATAAGAAACTCAGGACAGTGTAATATAGCACTTAAGAATAATCCACATCAGTTAAAAACAAAAAATAAATTAAGTAATGAAAAGTGGTCCTTGGCTAGCTCAAGCAGGCCTGGCAGTGCGACAGTAAGAAGAGTGAGGATTGAAAGGGATACTTCAAATTGTACAGTTACACAAATCAACAAGGGGAAAAATAGTAAAGCCTGTTGTTTGGTGGCCAAGAATGCAAGTGTTACAACGATTGCACCCAACAAGATGGCTGTGAATGGTGGTCATGGAGGTGATGCAACCCTGAAGAGAGAAACTCTATTGATATCCAGGAATTCAGAAGATCAGCTGTGTTTCGTTCAGCACAAAAATGCATACGCTGAATCAGTCCCATCAGCAATTCAGATGCAAGTAATCGAAAAAGAAAGAGCAAGAAAAGAGCTCTTTCAGAGGAAATATAATGCAGCAAAAGTTATTCAAAAGGCTTGGAGAAGGTATGGATGTTGGTAAATTCCTCCATTCTATCTCATTTTAATTACTGCTAAAGATTTCATCATGAGGCTTAGCATGTAATATAAAATTGTGCTTTACTATACTTTGAGCAATGTGATGTCAAATATACATATAATGCATCAAGTGAAATTGAAGGGGATGCAGTATGTAAATAGGTAGAATGGTTAAAAAATGCCTGTTGTGTTGTGTTGATTTGCACAGTGTTCCTCAACCTGGTTTAGATCATCATTCCCATAATTCAGGAAAATTGGCATCATTTCTGAATCTGTCACCCTCTTTTTCCCATGTTAAAAGGGCATGTCAGCCAACGATATATTATTCACATACTAACTTTCCACAATGTCAGATATCATAAAGGGCTTTGAAACATAAGAATGTTAAATGATCAGATACAACAACGATATGGAAATAATGGAGTGAGCATTTTTTAGCTACAGGAGAAACCATTCTCATGAAGAAAGGATATATCTTTTTTTATGGTATTTTCTATATTCAGCCTTAAAATCAGAATATCCAAGGGCTAAACAGTGGATCAGAGGAAGGCAAGAAAGTGAATGGGATTTGAATTATACTCCTGAAATATGGAATTTGACATTTTATGAAGAATTTTGCCTCTATCAAGCCTTGGGCTTGGTAATGAGAATATTTTTACAGATGAAAAGAAACTTATTATCCTGATGTTAAGGAGCAGATGGAATAAACTGTTTCTATAAGTTTTATAGATTTCATAAATTTAAGGATTTAATTAATCTTATATTATATGGATTGTTCCCCTTTTTCCTAGTTTGTTATTTCTCCTCTTTTTATGTTTGGTTTAATTTAATCATTGTATTATATGTAGGGGGTAGTTACTGTACATCCCTGAGGTATTATTTTTATTTACTAGTTTTTTAAAACATTTAAAATGAGAAGGTTAATACAATTAAGACAAAATTTTGTTTTTTCAAAAATTGATAAAGAAAATGGTTCCTAGAAAACTCTGGATTTAAAAAGTGGTAAGCTAAAAGAGAATTCCCCATTTTGTTTTCTCCTTCCAGCTACCAGTTAAGAAAGCAATTCCTTCAGCTTTTTAGTGTGAAGCAACAATGCAAAGATGAAGATGAATGGCAACAAAAAACAGCTGCCCTGTGTATTAAGGTAGTTTGGAACAAAAAGATGAACTTTACTCCACTGAAAGCACTTACTTCAGGCAAAATCCCAAAGGCCGTGAACAAAAACAGCTCAGGAACCAACTTGGTACAGAAGTCGACCACTCTGAAACAGATATATGGTAATCATGCATGACACTAAATATTTATCTTGGGAAGTTGAGTCTTTTTTTTTTTCAGTCACAATTCTGTGTTATCATAGAGATGTCAAAGAACAAATCACTATTAAAATGAATTTCATCTTCATGAATAAATCCAGCTGTATGGCAGCTGAGAAAAGGAAGGGAGGGAGGGACAAAACAGACAATAGCTGGATCCAGCAAGAGGGAGTTATTGTAAATTCAGAAATCTCAAACCATGGTTGTTTCATCTGTAGCTCTTGATGGGGTAGCACTTCCTCCAAAGCAGCTGGTGCAGAACCTGGGAATTCTCCTTGATTGAATAACTCCTGCTGGAACAGCAGGTAGAAGTCATGGCCAGGAGAGCCTTCGGACAGCTTTGGTGGGTCTCTCGGTTCCACCCTTTCTTGGATCAAGAGGCACTGAAGAGAGTGACTCAGGCTCTTGTCATGTCTCAGCTAGGCTACTGCAGTTCATTGTGGGGGGGCTGCCAT
>JALMGJ010000279.1:0-16245 GCA_023362775.1 Charina bottae | reverse complement strand
TAGAAGAGGAGGTAGTTTGGTGTCCATTGCCCTAGTAGACAGCCATCCAAAACATATTGAGGGCACCAGGTTGCCTATGCAATTTTTATCCTTCACCAGAGCCTTGGTTACTTAGTTACTCTCTTGGGACCTTCTAATAAGGGAACGTTGACTTTCTCAAGAACTACTTCATGCAGACCACAGTGCTGAATAGCTTTCAAACGGTGGGTGGGGTGGTTTTGGAAACAGAACCCTGGATTCTTTCTAAACGCGATGCTTCTTTTCCAGGCCTCAAAGACCTCATCCAGTGGTGTTTGTCTCCAGAGCCTTCTGAACGGCCCACATTGGAGCAAGTACTTTTGCACCCTTGGCTCCAACGTGATCCCCACCTTCATCTTGAAGAAATGCAGGGCTCAGCATCCCCCAGGGCTACAGTCTGCAACAGCAGAGGTTGAAAGACTAACCCTGTTTCCTGGCCTTGCCTTTCCCCTCTGAGATGGGGCAGTGGTCCAGATGGTAGCTGCTGGACCTCAAGCAACCAGACTCATTTGCTGGTTGAGAAAGTGTTGACCTGGTTCTACAGGTTGTTTTTGTTTTTAAGAAACTGAATCATGGGAGGGAACTTGAGCTGGAGAAGAGAATTCATCCACCCAAGCTTAATTTCCTCTCAGCTATCCACAGGATGTTTCAGTTCTGGCTTTGACCAGGAAAGGACATCTCAATACATGTAGATACTTGGGTATTATTATTTACAAGGACTCCTGCTGGTTTTGGAGGGAAGAGAATTCTTGGGTTGATTTCTGCTACCCACCCTTTCCAAATTCTTTTCAAGGCTTCTGGCCAAAGGAGAACTGGGGTGGGGTGGGGGTGGTATTTGATTTACATACCCGGGTGCATAGCTTTGTCTTATGGATATGTGTGTCCCTTTTTAAAAAAATATTTAAAGAAGCCACCATGCAAAGAGGTGGCCCTTGGTGTCAAAATCTGAGTGGAATTCTATTTAATAAAACAATTGAATCCTTGTGGCTGTCATTCATAAGCTAATTCATTCTCATTTTCTTGTTAAACATGAAGAGCCATTCCATCTTACTAGGGTGGAAGCCAACTCTAAGGAGTGGGGAATCTCAAGAGTGGGCAGTCTGTCTTGCCTGGGCCTGGATGGGATGATGGACCCATGATATCAGTGGAGAGGAAAATATTTTTATATCTTCCTTCCTTCCTTCCTTCCTTCCTTCCTTCCTTCCTTCCTTCCTTCCTTCCTTCCTTCCTTCCTTCCTTCCTTCCTTCCTTCCTTCCTCATCTATCTATCTATAATCTATCTATCTATCTATCTATCTATCTATCTATCTATCTATCTATCTATCTATCATCTCTCTCTATCTATCTATCTATCTATCTATCTATCTATCATCGTCATCATCATCATCATCATCATCATCATCATCTACCTATCATCCATCCATCCATCCATCCATCCATCCATCCATCCATCCATCCATCCCTTCTTTTTTGGTTCAATTGGAATAATTTAAGAGGGGGAATGGTCCTAAGGCAGTGTTTCTCAATCTCAGCGACTTTAAGATGTGTGGACTTCAACTCATAGAATTCCCCAGCCAGCTGGGGAATTCTGGGAATTGAAGTCCACACTTCTTAAAGTCGCTGAGATTGAGAAACACTGCCCGAAAGCATTGGTTTTATCTCTTAAGTAAGTCTCCATTGGGGCAGGTTTATATTCCTGGTGACTTCCTGGAAAGATATGGTTAGTTTGTTTCCCAGAGTTCTTTGGGTAGATGGGTGGCTATATAAATTTGATAACTAAATAACCAATCAACTAACCATTTAAGTTTCTTAATACATAAATGGTTTGACTTTTTCCAGGATGTTTTTTCAGCTTTTCAGGCTAGCTAAAAAGCTGTGGAACAATCTGGCGGCCTCCCATATACCAGCTAACCGAGGTCTGACCCTACTTAGCTTTTTTGAGGTTAGCAAAAGTCACTTACTATGATTTTGACCCTTAGCCCTCTAAAGAAGTGCAAAAAAAGAGACAAACATAGTAAAAGGTTAAAAGGATGTTTGCTGTTCCTATTTTAGGGGAACATCTATTGTACTTTCATAACATTATTCATTTTTGGATTCCCCTTCCTAAAATAAGGACAGCTCTCAAAACTCTTTGACTGTTGTCATGCAAGTTGCTAAGCCACCATTTAACTCTAATTTACTGTAATAAAACCTAATTGGCTGAGTTCACACAAAGTACCCTAAACCACCAGCATTTGATGAGTTTGCACAACACATTAACTCACAAATGAACCAATCACATTTTAATTTAGCCTGCTGCATGAAGCTAGCTAGAGCTTGATTCCTTTTTCAACAATGACTGATACCAGGTCAGGAAGGTGAAGCCACAGGAACAAGTGAGGAATGGGGAAAAAGCTGTAAGATATACAGTAGAAAGTCAGTCAAAAGAAGAAACTGTTAGGAAATGGAATTAAAAATGACTTTCTGGAATTGCAATTTTTCTTTCTAAAAACCAAGGAAGTTTAGAAATCTTTTAAACTAGAGGATTGCCAAAGGAGTAAGGAGCTTATGCTACTCATTATGCTACTCATTATACTCATTATGCTACTCATGCTGCCCCTGCCCTCCTGGGGATGCTGAGACATAAAGCCACTGTGTTTTGTGTTGTAGAAGTAGAAAACATTCTCCGTTCCCTGGGCTTACCCACACCAGGAGCAGAAGGGATCAGAGGGGAACTGTATTGGCTGTCAAGGCTATGCAACATACCTCCCCTTTTTAAATTTATTTTTATTTATTTATTTATCCAACTTCTATCACCACCCATCTCCCCCCCCCCAAAAGGGGATTCTGGGCAGTTTACAACAAAGTCAGCAATTAAAACATATAAAATACAATATAACAGCCCTAAGAAAAAATAAACTAGATATAAATATAATTCCTGGCCTGCCTTGTCTGTTGCCCTGCCGTTGTGGTCTCTCGAAAGAACTGGATCCAGCAGAGCATCACTGGTGCCTTTCAGATTTGCAGACGAGCTCCTACGGAGTTGTATTATTGTGGTCGCTGTGGTCCACAATAGAGGCTGTGGTCGCCTTTCTAGTAATCCTGCTCTAACTGCACGCAAACCGTTTCTGCCGCAAGCCCACAGCTACCGATAGAGCACAGTCCAACAGGCAGATGTCATTTTACAGCCTCTGCAGAGCGATGGAAGCACTTGGCAGCCAGGAAATTTAAATAGCGGTCAATCGGAATTGCACAATTGCATGCCACGTGGCCCTTGCTGGTTTAGCCCAAGGACAAAATAGCTTAATAGTGGAATGTCAGGACCAGCCTGTGCCGCCTGCCCCAAATGCCTCCAGAAGAAGTCTTGAAGCCAGCATTTGTTGCCTGAACAAAGAAAGGAAGAAAAGGAAGGGAAACCCTAGATAACCGTGCTGCTTTGGACTCAGCTCGCTTTGTGACTCTGATCTGTTTAAAAGGTTTTATTCAACTTGAGTCATGGCAGAAGGGGCCACCAGAAGCAACTTCAGAATGACAGACAGCGTCCTGCAGCTGGACCTATTCTATTCTGGTTACAGTGCCATGATTGCTTGATGTTTTTCCACCAGTTGGTGACATGCAGAAGAGGGAGGGAAGTAAAGCTGGAGGAATCAACCAATCATTTTGCTTATCACACCTTGTACACACATAATCAGGACAGGACCATTAGGCAGTGACTCAGAACAGACACTATGTTGCCTGTTACTTCCACCCATCCCACGAGGTCATCCAGGGTGGGTATGATCCTGGTCCCTTCTTTGAAGCAGTGTCATCTAATGGGACCTGGGAGATGTGCTTTCTCTGTTGCTATGCCTGCCCTTTGGAACGAGCTCCCTCCACCACCAGGTTCAGGTGGCCCCGACCCATCAGCCTTTCATGGAGCTCTGAAGACCCGTCGTTTTTCCCTTGCATTGGACCAAGATGCTGAATGAGCCTGTTCTGTTGTGAGAGTGAGTGCTTATTACACCCAGTCTAGGCTATACGGTGATTATGTTTTGTTATATTGGTTTTGTATTTTTATTTTTATTGATGTATTCTGCACAGAATCACAAATAAAGAAAGTAAGTAGAGGCAGGAGAGGGATTGGCAATAAATAGGGTAGACATTCCATACCAGTATAGTCTTCTGCTGACCCACGGATGGATGGCCAGCATTAACTCACAATGGGGAAAGACCCACTATGGCTTAGTGTGTAGTACAACCCAGCCAGTTGTACTTTCATCGATAGTCACTTATTAAATAGGCTGTGGCTTAGCACAATAAACGAACTAGGTCCTTGCTGGTCACTTTCTGCTTCCCCATCTAGCAATTATTCCTCCACAGCCCTTCATTACTGCCCTATGCCACCATACCAAGCTTGATATATGCAGGTATTCACCTCTAACATGAGCACAGCTAAACCGAGGAAGGCATGTAGGCATGCATGTAGGCATGCTTCCTGTACCTTCAGTGGCCCCCTTTCTGGCAGAGCATGTGCGAAGCTCTGATCAAGAAGTTATAAGCACTTTCGGTGAGTTAGGAGTGATGGGTTCCAGATCATGGATAGTGTTGTAAATATCATTTCCCCATTTCAGCTGCACTTGTGTTGCACACAGACAACCCACACAGATTCTCTAGGTTCAGACCTGTCTCTTATGGAAAAAGAAGGCTTCAGCAGGATCAAGCAAGTTCCAAGCTTTGCAAAAGTAGAACAATCAGGGAGTAGGAGACCCTCCCTGAAAACAGCCCAATGTGTACTGCGTGTGATGAATAGCTATAGAATTCAAACCAAGGGGAAAGAGAATGAAATAGAATCAAATCTGGGTCCCTCGAGATGTATTTGTAACAGTCTTTTGGCACCTTTGAACAAGGGTATTATTACAATAATCCCAAAGTCTCAAATTGGGACGCAAACTTCTGAATGTTTCATAATTCTTTGCCACTAGTGGTACAAAATGAAGGGGATGGGGTTAAAACAACAACAACAACAACAACAGCAACAAATCAGACATTATTCTATGCAGGCAACATTTTGGAGGCAGGTCCTTTCAGAGGGCATTCTTCCTGTACAGATCATCTTGTCTACTTCAGGATAAATTTGAACTTTGGGATCTTATGCAGTAATCAAATGCTCAAGGGAACACACAGCAGACAGAGAGCCTCTGTTCACCTACAGCTTTATTAATTACAATGGCTCAAGCATTATCCAGACACGCATTTGTACTTGTTTGCTCTGCTGGACCCTAGTCAGGTGATGCACAGGGATTGGAGAAGACAGGAGTGCTCTATAGATGATATTTATGTCCGTTAATAGGGAATCTGCCTTTTTTTAAAATCTGACATTGAGAGCTCCCTTCACTTTCCACCTCAGCTGTTTGCTCATTGGATGTTATGGATGCTGGGTTGAGTGGGACTCACTGCCTGGCAATTAACTCTCACTTCTTCCACATCAGTAGCTGTTATCCACTTTGGTCTGGCTTCAGCCTGTCTGCTTGCTATCTGTTCTTTGGGTTACTTTGGATCACATCTGTCTTTGAGATGGTTTTATTTGTCTACATGTCATGTTACTCAACCTTTATGGAATTTATGGATTTTATAACACATAAAAGGATCTAGGTTGTGTCACCTTTCATTTGTGACCCTCCTGGATTTCCCCACTGCTTCTTTCATCTTTGTTCTTACCATAGCAAATCTCTGAAGGAGAAAAAATAGAGTAACTACGCTATGGCTGCACTATGGCAGGGTTTACACCGTATACTAAGGCATAGTTTGTTTTAACCATGGATTGTTGAATAAGCCACAACTGGATTCACAAACAGTGATAAGCAAATTGTGGTTACACATCACAATGGCTTCATTCATTGCTAAACTAACTATAACCTTATGTCTTAGAATAACTATGTCTTAAAATAATAAAGCACTCTCAATCTCAAATAGAGATTGTAAACTGGATTAAGTAGTCATGATTAGATATTGATGGTATGCTAGGATTATTAGATAAATAAACAATGGCTAACATTTATTTCTGAAAATAAAAAGGATGCCTGTTACCAATGCTTATTGGTTGCCTTGGATGGAACACATGGGTTCCTTGTTAGACTAAAACCAGGAATAAAGAAAAGCATGACATTCTTTATATTAGCAAAGCTGGAGATTAGTATTGGGTGGTACCCTGAATATATAAAATCAAATGAAATTTAAGGGTGTAGTATTCCCTGTGGAGGGGCGTGGTGGCTCAGCGGGTAAGACGCCAGGCTTGTTGATTGGAAGATTGCAAGTTCGGAGGTTCGAATCCCTAGCCCTGCGTGCGGAAGTGAGCTCCCGCACTCGCCCCAGCTCTTGCCAACCTAGCAATTCGAAAGCATGCAAATGCAAGTAGATGAATAGGTACCACTTCGGTGGGGGAGGTAACAGCGTTCTGCACGCGTCATTAGGCCACATGACTGTGGAAGCGTCTTCGGACAACGCTGGCTCTTTGGCTAAGAAACGGAGATGAGCACCGGCCCCTAGAGTGGAACACGACTGCACAAATGTGCGGGGGGAACCTTACCTTTTTATTCCCTGTGGGTTGGAAGGAACTGAACTCTTAAAATGAAATGCCTCTTTTCATTTTTGGGTGACAGATGATAATCTTGTGAACTTTAGGCTGATCGTTGTTAGCAGCTTATATTTTGTCTGTGGACTTTTACTGCAACTCCCAATTTATATTGGTTTGGCAGTTTATTCCTTTCTTCCAAAAATTTCTGTTGAAAGAGGTTTTAAACACAATTCACAAATTTTGCATTCCAGGAAAAAGAGAGTACTGCCCCATGGCTCTTTGAAGAGGTTCAGCAGAAGTAGTAATCTTATCCCAACTAATAAGAACTAAAATCAGTAGTACTTAACTTGGGAGACGCAAATAAGACTGCACTTGAAAAGCCTCTTCCCAAGTTTCATAGGGAACTCAGTGTCCCCCTGTGGTCCACGTTATGAAACTTGCAGTGATTCACATTTGCCTATGAAACGCCTCTTGCTGATGACAGAGTCTATAGTTGCCACATCAGGGGCAAGTAAAATGTTTAAGCCAGCAACTTTGCATGAGAGGGGAGAGAGAGAGAGGGAGAGGGAGAGGGAGAGGGAGAGGGAGAGGGAGAGGGGAGAGAGGGAGAGGGAGAGGGAGAGGGAGAGGGAGAGGAGAGGGAGGAGAGGGAGAGGGAGAGGGAGAGGAGAGGGAGAGGGAGAGGGAGAGAGGGAGAGGGAGAGGGAGAGGGAGAGGGAGAGGGAGAGGGAGAGGGAGAGGGAGAGGGAGAGGGATTCAAAAAGCTGGGCCAAAGTTTTCAGTCCATTGTGTTCAGCAGCTTGCACTAGTATTTATTTATTTATTTATTTATTTATTTATTTATTATTTCTAACTTATATCACCGCCCATCTCCCCCCACAAGGGGACTCTGGGCAGAATTTGCCATCATAGTCTTAGAAGGTTCCAGGGACTGAAAAAAAAAGAAGGGGAGAAGAGCGGCCTGGAAGGCTGCATGCCTGGATTGCCCAACCCCATTGTACTTGCTGCAGGATCCTAATTAGGTGAAAGTTATCCATGGTAATATCTCCTCTAATGTTACCACTCCACACGCATATTACATTACATGTTCTGACAGTAGCGATTTCATCCTGCTTTTTTTCACCAACTTTATATAAATAGCATTATATTCAGCCCCTCCTAGAAGGTAAAACTGAATGTAACATTATGCCTTCCTGTCACCCCTACTTGACCTGAGGTTCACACCCTTCATTAAAAGTAGAACATTCCATTAACTGGGAAGAATGCCAGTCTAATGAAACCAACAGGGCAAGTTCCTGTAAATTCCACCCTCTGTGGTATCAGTATGGGAATGCCAAGCAAGTTCTGGAAGTGACGCGCCCCAGCGTCACATTAGTGTTTACTTAGCTCCTGAGTACACAGGAAGCCACTACACCCTGACAAAAGCTGGTCTTTCCACCTGTATGCCTTCTGCCTGCATCCGTGATGTGCTGGCTGCTGCCCTTCCCAGTTGCAACATCTGGTGAGAAGTGTAAACCCGAGGAATTAGTGGTAGGGTTAGGGAATGAAGTTTTGGGAGAAACAAAAACCACATTTCAAGGAAGATGCTACCTAAAATATATTAATGTAATTATATATCTATACCCACCGGGTCATGCAGGGAGGGCATGCTTCGGACCCCATCAATAAAAAAATTTCATCTAGCGGGCTCCAGGAGGCGTGCCTTCTCTGCGATAGCGCCCGCCCTGTGGAATATCTTGCCCCCGGAGGTGAGGCGGGCGCCCTCACTCCTAGCCTTCCAGAAGTCTTTAAAGACCTGGTTCTGCCGCCTTGCTTGGGATGAAGGAGGTAATAGTTCCTCCTGGGGGTGGTTAGCCCCGTGATATCCTCCTTTTTAAGATCCTACCATCCTCTGGATTTTCTTTCTTTATTATTATATTGTATTTTAAAGTGTATAGGTTTTTAATTTTAATATTATTGTTGTAAACCGCCCAGAATCTACTGCTGTAGAGATGGGCAGTGATAAATCTGAATAATAAATAAATAAATAAATAAATAAATATTAAATATATATTGTACCTTTTATTAGCTTACAGCCTCCCAAACCTGATACCTCACAATGTGTGTTGGATCTCAACATCCATAATTTCTGTTATTGAAGCTGGATGCTGCATTTTAGGTAAATTTAAGATGGCAATGAGCTGAAGCAGATCCAAATGCTAGGTTCCCTTTAGAAGTGCCACTAGGCCTCATCCCTGCTAACTGCCCCAGCAAGTTTTACTGGCAAACTACTACATTTCTGAATGGGAGGGAAGTCAGCACTCCAACCAGGAAAAGCAGGGACGGGCAGCAGCAAGCTCCAACCAGCAAAGACCAAGGGGTCGGTGGCAACAGCGACCGAAGTGGCCAGTGGAAAGTTCCTGGAGGGACTGCAAAGTTCCACAGATGAAGAATTTCCACCGGCGGAAAACTTTGTGAGCCTGTCCTAGGAGGTGCAGAGGGACAGGCGATTAACGCTGAGCGCCAAGAGCAGATGGTGAGTGGAAGTTGACCGATAATGGCTGTGGGGGTGCAGCTACAAACTTTGGGGGGCAAAGAGAAAGCTGACCTAGTAGCCATGGTGGATTCCGGGTGCACACGTTGTTTAATCCATCCGGCCATAGTGACTGGACTGAGACTGAAAATAGAAAAACTACCTAAACCCATCCTGTTTACTCAGATAGATGGTTCGGAGATGCATGGGGGCCCTGCAGAGTTTTATACAGAGCAAGTAAAAATGAAAATGGGGTCCCATGAAGAAGTTTTGAGATTTGTTGTAACTCCCATTGGTAGCCAATCCCTGATTCTGGGGTTATCCTGGCTTAGGGAAAGAAATCCCAAAGTTGACTGGATTTCAGGGCAATTTAAGTTCGCTGATGGGACGTATGGAGGTTTAAAGCAGGAAGCCCCCTCAACCACGGTCGAGAGATTGGCAGCAATAGAGGAAATTGGGGAAAAGCTGGAGGAGAGGGAAAGCAATTTGTTCCCTCTGCAATATTGGGACTTACGAGAGGTGTTTGATGAGACTGAATCAGATCAGCTCCCCCCCCCCCGATAGAAAATCTGACTGCGCCATAGAATTAGTATCAGGAGCGCCTTTACCAAAACTCAAGTTGTATTCAATGATGGCTAAAGAATGCAAGGCGCTGTGAGAGTTCATTGATAAGAACTTAAAGCATGGATTTATCTGCCCGGCCACCTCTCCGATGGCTGCACCGGTTTTGTTCCGCACCTAGAAAGATGGGTCCCTGAGACTGCGCATGGATTACAGGGGGCTGAATGCCATCTGTACCTACAACAAGTACCCATTACCTTTGATGACAGATATGTTGGCACATCTGTCAAAAGGCAAGATTTTTACCAAACTAGATTTAAGAGAAGCGTACTTTCGGGTGCGCATTCGCAAAGGAGATGAATGGAAAACTGCCTTTAATTGTCAATTGGGGGCTTTTGAGTATCTCGTGATTCCGTTCGGCCTGCAGGGGACGCCTGGGGTCTTCATGCACTTGATAAATGAAATTCTACATGATTACCTGTATAGAGGTGCATTGGTGTACTTAGATGACATCCTAATCTATTCAGAGAGTTTGGAAGAGCATGTAACTTTGGTTAGGGAAGTGCTCCAAAGACTGTTAAAAAACCAATTGTATGCCAAGTTGTCAAAATGTGAATTTCACAAAGAAAAGTTAGATTATCTAGGGTACTGGGTGTCATG
Organism: Charina bottae; assembly: GCA_023362775.1. Classification (NCBI taxonomy): domain Eukaryota; kingdom Metazoa; phylum Chordata; class Lepidosauria; order Squamata; family Charinaidae; genus Charina; species Charina bottae. The sequence continues at coordinate 5,962 of JALMGJ010000279.1, read as the reverse complement.
TAAGGGGATCAAGATGGACCCAGCAAATGTGAAGGATATACTGGCGTGGGAAACCCCAAAAACCCGGAGGCAGCTGCAAAGTTTTCTAGGTTTTGCAAATTTTTACAGGCACTTTATCCCTAATTTTGCACAGGTAGCTTTGCCTATCACAGACTTGTTAAAAACAAAAGGGAAGGGAGACCCAAAGAGGGTAAAGAGGCCTGGCACAGTGTTAAATTGGACAGATCAGTGCCAGCAAGCATTCAATAAATTGAAAGCACTTTTCACTTCAGAACCAGTCTTGAAGCATCCAGTCTTGAAGCATCCAGACCCCACGAAACCTTTGGTGGTGCAGGTAGATGCCTCAGATACTGCCATAGGGTTGGTGCTTTTACAACAAACTGACACAGGCAAGTTGCAGCCACGTGCATACTTCTCACGCAAGTTCACGGATACAGAACGCCGCTGGCATGTATGGGAAAAAGAGGCTTACACTGTAAAGTGGGCATTGGGAAACTGGCGACATCTGCTGGAAGGGGCTTCTCTCCCATTTAAGGTTTGGACTGATCATAAAAAACTTGAGGCATTAAAGACCCCAAGGAAATTAAGCCCCAAGCAAATTCGGTGGGCACAATTCTTTAGCCGGTTTAACTTCACATTAAAGTATTTACCTGGAAGGAAAAGCTTCCTGGCAGATGCTTTGTCTCGAATGCCTCAGCATGATAGCCAGAGAGAGGAGGTGATAGACACAATCATCCCAGATGTTCAACTTGGTCTGGTGGCAGTAACTAGAGCCCAAAAAGCAGCCAAGTCAGAACTCCTGGGGAGTGGACTAAAAAGTGAACTACAAACAGCTCTGCTGAATGACTTGTGGTTGCAACAGAACCGAAACTCTCTCTCAGAGGAACAGGCTTTGTGGTGGAGAGAAGGTAAATTATATATTCCAGAACCTATGAGGAAAAAGATTTTGGAGAGATGCCATGATGCTAAATCTGCTGGGCATTTTGGGTTTGTAATTACTTTATATCTGGCAAGATGCCAATTCTGGTGGCCCAAAATGTGAACGGACATTGAGGAATATGTGAGTTCTTGCCCAACATGTGCTATGGCAAAAAGAACAGGGGGGAAGCCCAGAGGACTTTAGCAGCCAGTGGCAAACCCCTCCCAACCCTGGAAACAAATTGCTATGGACTTTATTGTGGAATTACCTGAAAGTAAAAAGAAAACAGTGATCTGGGTTGTCATTGATTTGTTCTCCAAACAGACTCACTTTATTCCATGCAGTAGCATTCCCACAGCATCCAAATTGGCTTATTCAACACATCTACAGATTACACGGGGTACCTGAAAGGGTGATCTCAGACTGTGGGGTCCAGTTCACTTCAAAATCTTGGCAGGAGTTTTTGAAACTCATAGGGGCGGAGCAAGGCTTAAGCTCCTCTCACCACCCTGAGACTGATGGGGCTTCTGAACGGAGGAACCAAACATTGGAACAATATTTGAGGTGTTATGTTAATTACCAACAAAATGATTGGGTGGACTTACTTCCTTTTGCAGAGGTTGCCTACAATAACGCTGTGCATCAAAGCATGAGGTTTTCCCCCTTCCGAGTGGCCAATGGCCAAGAATTTGTGGCTATCCCAGAATTAACCAATACACAAGTCTCAAACCCTTCTCTGGAGGATTGGGTCCATAAAGTTAGAGACATCTGGCCAGTAATCACACAGGCTGTGGAAGAAGCCAGAGTCATATAAAACCTTTGCTGATTGCAAACGTGCCCCGGAATGGCCTCTAAAAGTAGGAGACAAGAGTGTTTTTATCTACCAAGTTCTTAAAAAGTACTCAACCATCTAAAAAGCTAGGACCTAAGTTTATTTGGCCTTTCTCTATTGTTAAATGCATTAACAATGTCACGTTTCAGCTGGAACTCCCGAAAAATCTAAAAAAGGTACATCCTGTGTTCCATTGCAGCTTATTGAAACCAGAGCGTTAATTGGATCGTTGGCATCCAGTGAGTCAACCACCAGCTCTGACGATGATTGAGGCGGAGCAGCATTTTGAAATCCTACTGATACTGGACTCTAGAATACATCATAAAAAACTGCAATATGTGGTCCAGTGGAAGCATTTCCCTATAGGTTATAATGAGTGGGTTGACTGTCAACATGTTCGGGCCCCTAAGTTAGTGAAAGTGTTCTACCATGAAAGCCGCACGAAAATAAACGGCCAACATTCTTTCCCAGGCAGAGACGGAGGTGTTTGGGAGGAAGGGGGGAAAGATCAAGGACACACACCATCTGAAGCTAGCAGGAGATGTAGCTAGCAGGGCAAGGGACGGGGTGTATAGATGAAGTCAGGGAAAGTTACTAGCGAGTGCTTGGGGGGAGAAGGGGGGTGAAAGCAGGGAGGGAAAAACAGGGTTTTTAGGTACTGATTTGGGTGCAAAAAGTTAATCGTGACTTCGCTTTGGAACTGGAAGCTAATCTTCATTAAACAGAACTTATTCATATCCTATATTTATTTATTTAATTTATTTAAATTTATATAACCGCCCATCTCCCCCAATGGGCTTGTGTCTAAGTTACTTTTAGAAGATTTAGAACTAGGATCCTCACAGCGGCAGCCATGGAATGGATGGGGTCAAAAGAGTCCTGATTGTGGTTGCAAGTGTGCAATCAAAGCCTTGTTCCTTTTGTAGGTGTGGCACCATGTTGAACAAAGGGGCAGAGCGTTGATTGTGCAGTTGCTCTATCTTGATCCACCCTGTGGATGCCATTGTCCAGAGGTGTGTGTGGGGGGTATCAATTGATGAAAATAGTGTCATGCCATCATGATGCAGGCTCTACCCTTCATGTATGTGCATCATGATGTTGCACACATGCATTAAACAGGCAGAAATTGTCTCACAGTGGGGCAATGTTGTTTTTCTCTTTGTGAGGAAAGCCTCCAACTTTGCAGATGCCTGTCTTCTCCTTAGCAACTTGGGAGATAACTTGGATTCTCAAATGACAGCAATCCAGTTACTGAGATTTCTGCCACTCAGACTGAGAGAACCTTGTTTTCTGTTGAAGTGAGTTGCTAGGAGCTTGACACTGTGGCACAAGGATGCCCCACAATCCATTTCTAAAGGACACATCCTAATGATGTTGCCTTTGCCTCATCCTAAGCCCACCATAGACACGGCTTAAGGTTATATTTAGCTCTCCAATTTTCCAGTAGTGTTTTCTCACTTCTCCTGACACAATTCTTCTAGTAGTGGATCCGATCTAGGACACTTTATCAAATACTTTGGCTGATGATACACTGAGTGCCTCGGATTTGGCCATCTCATTGACCCAGTCGGGTGTAGTGGTGAAGATCCCAGCCTAGAAACCAGGAGACTGAGAGTTCTAGTCCCGCCTTAGGCATGAAAGCCGGCTGGGTGACCTTGGGCCAGTCCTTCTCTCTCAGCCCAACCCACCTGACAGGGTGGTTGTTGTGGGGAAAATAGGAGGCAGGAGTATCAGGTTGACCTATATACATATACTTACACACACACACACACACACACACAAAATATATATTAAAAAGGTGGGACAAATATCTAACCCTCCTCATCTATTGCCCACTTCAGGCTGCTGGGGCACACCCCTCCTCTCTGATCAATGTCCTCCGCGACCAGTTTTCCTTAGGCTGCAGCTTTCTGGCTTCTGCAGAGGCATCGTAACACCTGACCAGCGCTTTGTGTTTTCGGGAGTCGAAGGGTACGGGATTTTTTCGGTCTATCTTTGCAAAACTATATGACAGTTTCGCCACTATCATCCCCCCTCCTCCGCTGTGACGCTGTAGGAACAACGTTATCTGGAACAGCTGGGATTTGACCACGCCTACCCGCTCGCTTCCGCCTCGCTTTCTATCCCATCTCTATGGCTAGCTAAGCTTCTCCCGGAAACGGAATTAGGCCGGTAAGTAGGATGCGGAAGTACCCGTTACAGTGGGAAAGCTCGGCTGCCCCGCGGTTGCCACCATGGCAGCGGCTGGGAGTCCGGGAGGTGACGTTGACAATCTGGTGTCGGCAGCAGGTGAGAGCGAGGAGGAGGAGAAGGGAGGAGTGGGGACGCTTTCGGGGTTTCTCCTTGTGAAGCAATCAAATTCCGAATATTTTCCAAGTGGTTGATTTCCCATCTCCCTGCTCCCTTATGACTGCGTTGCCTCCTCCCTCCGGGAAGGTCTTTCTTGCACGCAGGTCCGGCGAGTCTTCTATGTTTTGGGGTCGGGGAGTTTATTTTCTTGGGCGTAGAGGGAATTGTAGCTAATTTGCTGGAATGGATATTAATTCCTGAAGAAATAAAATAGTCCCCAACATCATGTACCTCCTTCTTCCCACATACTTGAGTGTGTGTGTGTGTGTGTGTGTGTGTGGAGAGAGAGAGAGAGACAGAGAGAGAGAGAGAGAGAGAGAGAGGTTTTTGTTCTGAGAAGTGGAATGTTGTTCATCAAGATGTTACCCTTTTCTTTGCTCCCCACTTCCTGCTTGATGTGCATCTTAAATTGACAGGCACAAGATATTGTTTGCAGAGCCAAACAAAGAATCCGGTTTAAGTATCGTCACAGCCGGATGGAAACCCTTAATCTTTTTTTATTTTGTTGGAGTTCTGAGATATGGATCATTAGATGTGAAGAATTGCTCCTGAATTACTTTTATACATTTGCCAGTTAGATTAGAGAGGAGGCATTTTCCCATTTGACGTCAAGAAGCTAGGCTATTGGATTTCAGTGCTTAATATCACGCATTGTATTTATCAAAACCGGACACATTTCAAATAAGGAAATAATATACTTTTCTTTTTTGGCATGGTCAGCAACTAGTTTAATAAGATGCCTGCTCTTGGAAAGATGGAAGATGGTAAGTTGGTGTTTTCCACCTCCATTCCTCAAAGTCAGGGCAGGCTTCCAATTTACAGCATAGGAGTGCACTTTAGATTTTGATTTCTTCTGCAAGATAATGTTGGAAATGTAAACAGGGATGGGGCTGACATTGTTGGCCCTTTGTTGAGCAGTAAGTAAAGTGGTGAAATAAGCCTCGATGAAGTTAACTGTATGAGAGGAATGTAATTTTGATAAGAAAAATGGTGCCTTCAAAAATCTATAGTTTTGACATTGAATTTTGACAGTGCAAGCTGGAGGAGCTCTAGAGACTACAAAAATGAGGCTCCAGAGCTCTTGTGTCAGCCATGGGTTGCCACCTCCTGCTCAATGTTGACAACCCCCATTCTGCATCCCTCTAGCCAGTGGGCTGGCAACTAAGGGGAGGAGGTGGAACTTGGTCTGTGTGTGTGTCTGTGGGTTTGTGTGATTTTAAGCCTTGATTCTCCAGGTTCTAACTCCAGGTGTCTTAATGGCCTCTGATAGAAGAAATTTAAAAGGGACCCAGAGGTTCCCAATCATTTCTATGGACTTCCTCCAAAATCTCTAGTACTGTTTCTAGATGGGCATCATTTTCTCAGTTGCGATTATCTCTTGTGAACCTGCTGGGGAGTGATACTGGTAGAAGGATACTGAGCTGTTTTCTATTTTTCCTTTCCCAGGTAACCGACAGTTGAAGTACATTAGTTTAGCAGTCTTGGTGGTGCAAAATGCCTCTCTCATCCTGAGCATTCGCTATGTGCGCACCCTGCCAGGGGACCGATTCTTTGCTACCACAGCAGTGGTTATGGCTGAAATCCTTAAGGGAGTCACCTGCCTGCTGCTCATCTTTGTTCAAAAGCAAGGTGGGAATGCTGCACCAAGGAAAATGGAGGCCCTCAAGGAAGGGCTTGCTTCTCCCAACATTGTTCCATGTTAATTAGCAAGTCTTGCTGGGTTGAGATTTGAGTTTCTGCCTTTGATGAATCTAATGCTTGAATTGAAAAATCTAAATCTCTTTTATGCTCAGTAATTTCTACTTATTACTCTTCATGATCATATCTGGATTTGGCTCACCATAAATTTAAAGAACATGGTT
>JALMGJ010000278.1:0-16304 GCA_023362775.1 Charina bottae | reverse complement strand
AAAAGTGGAGGCAGTGACAGACGTTGTATTTCTAGGCGCAAAGATTACTGCAGACGCTGACTGCAGCCAGGAAATCAGAAGACGTCTACTTCTTGGGAGGAGAGCAATGGCAAATCTTGATAAAATAGTTAAGAGCAGAGACATCACACTGACAACAAAGGTCCGCATAGTTAAAGCAATGGTATTCCCTGTAGTACCCTATGGCTGTGAGAGCTGGACCATAAGGAAGGCTGAGCGAAGGAAGATAGATGCTTTTGAACTGTGGTGTTGGAGGAAAATTCTGAGAGTGCCTTGGACTGCAAGAAGATCAAACTAGTCCATACTCCAGGAAATAAAGCCAGACTGCTCACTTGGGGGAATGATATTAAAGGCAAAACTGAAGTACTTTGGCCACATAATGAGAAGACAGGATACCCTGGAGAAGATGCTGATGCTAGGGAAAGTGGAAGGCCAAAGGAAGAGGGGCCGACTAAGGGCAAGATGGATTGATGATATTCTGGAGGTGACAGACTCAACCATGGGGGAGCTGGGGATGGTGACGGCCGACAGGAAGCTCTGGCGTGGGCTGGTCCATGAAGTCACGAAGAGTCGGAAGCGACTGAACGAATAAAGAAAATGGCCTAAGGGATAATCAATAAACTTTGATTTTATTTGAAAAACATGTCTGAAGGCTACGAAATGCGAGTCTAAGAGAAGATGAAAGTAATTAGCATGTGAATGAAATGCAAGAAATGAGAATGCATCTTGCAGGGCAGGATAGAAGTATATAAACAAAAATATTTCTTCTTCTGCTTGTAAACTCCCTACTAGAAAGTTCTGAGACTCTAGTGCATGCATGAGAAATGAAAGATGGAGCAGCTTTTTCCTATTGTCCTCAGAAGACTATGGTAGAGAAACTAAGCAGCCTGCATCCAAATTGTATGTCTCCTCTGCACATGAGGAAAGACAGTCAGAAAAAAGAATGACAGCCAGTAAAGTTTAGTGAAAAGCAGTCTTAAATATAGTGGACTGTTTGAAGTGGGTTTTACAGAGAATAAGTGCAGAGAAGGACAAAGTATGCACTCACCAGAACTGTTTAAGCATGTAGCACAGATTGTGCATAAGATCTAGAAGCTGTTCTCAAATAAGGCAATTTAGCAAAAAGACTCGAAAGGCAACTATGTGCTGTCCAACCAAATGGCTCTTGCTCTTTAAAGGGAAAAGGGGGAGTCATTCATTGAGAGAAGAGAAGAGGAGAGAGGAGAGGAGAGGAGAGGAGAGGAGAGGAGAGGAGAGGAGAGGAGAGGAGAGGAGAGGAGAGAAAAACAGATATGGCAATTGGCAATCTTTATTTTTCAGACCCTCAGTCTGAGGACCCGAGCAACCACTTGCTCAGACCACACCTGCAGCATTTTCCAGAATCTATGTTCTCCTATGTGCTCTCAATCTGATTGAAACTGCTCTCAATCTGTTTTTCCTCACTCTACTTCCCCTCCTATCATCTCACACATCCTTGTATGATTTAATAACCAGATTATAAGGATCATTTTCATTTGAGAAGAAATATATCAGTAACACAATCCTTTATCTTCCCTTTCCCATCATGGAATCTTATAGAAGCAATAGAAAATGGACACTTCATTTTTATGGATTTCATTATTTGCTGAATCAAAATGCATCAATCGCCGACTTTTTAGCATTATAGACATATGATGTTGACATTTTGAAAAATTAAGTTCAACCCTTGCTTATTCCTTTCCATAGCTGATTAATTGTAAAAGTTACTTTAGATATTAAAGTGATCTGATCCTTCCTGGTTGTCTCTAATAACAGCAGGGGAGAAGCTTTTAAAAGTTCTTGCAAAAATATGGGAAGCTTGGTTATATTTATTTGCATAATTACACATTTCCCAATAAGTTATATTTTTGCATATTAAAATATCAGCCCATTAAATCTGGCAGAGAAAGCATGTTGCGGATACCATTTGCCAGGGAGCTACATTTGGTGGGTCCAAAGTGGTGGGCCTTCTCTGCCATGGTGCCCGCTTTATGGAACATTCCCCCTCCCAACATTGTCTCAGCTCCATCCCTTTTGTAGTTCTGGAAGTCCCTCAAGACCTTGTTATGCCTCCAGGCTTGAGGTCCCAAGGAACTGGGGAATTGTCTAGATGTCTCCACTATTGAGGGGGATGTACTCATTCTCTCTCTGATTGGGGTTTGTATATATTTTAGTTTTAATTCTTCTCTAGTTTTAATGTTGATTTTTATATTTTTAAATGCTTTTTTTAATACATCCACTGGTCTTTTATTTTTTTTATAAAAGACTTTATTAGAGTTTCAAAGTACATATAAAATACAAAGTATAGAAAAGCTTTAAGAAAGAACTAAAAGAAAAAAGACAAACTTAAAAGGTGCAGAAATAGTTAGAAAGAAATATTAAAAAGTGACTTCCGACCTTCTTCAACAAACATATGAATAGAAATATATAATACCTTAATCTCTTACTCTAAACTAAACCTTAATAAACATTGTTTCTATAAACAATAACAGTTGAATCATCAAAACCCAAAAGCAAAACAAGCAAATAGTCCAGAAGCGGTTTCCACATAGAAACAAATCTAGTCACAGTGTTTTCTCTTAACAATGCTGTCAGTTTTGCCATCTCCACCAATTCCAATAATTTCACCATCCACTTTGGGAATTTGTAGATCTTTCCATCTTTGTGCATACAAAGGTCTTCGCTGTTGTCATTTACAGAAACAAAGTTCTATTTTTTTTTCAAGTTGTTGGTCCATCAAGCCCAAAAGAAAGAGTTCTGGTTTCAATTATATATTCATTTTAAGAATCTAATCGAAGAGAGTATTTGTATCTCAGGGTTGAACAGTGAAGCCCTTGGTGCTCTCTGAGACTTGTTGTTTTCTTGCAGATGTTTCATTGCCAGGCTAGGCAACATCTTCAGTGCGAGGGAGTGGGACTTGCTCTCTGTTTATATACCCTGGCTTGTCCTGCCTGTGTTGGTGGGGGTGTTGTACTCTTCTTGGTAGTACCTTGATTGGGTTGTTGTTTGCTGCTTGGTTGATTGACTGAGTTAATAGTTCCTTGATTAGAGTCTATTCTGTTGTTTGATTGCTCCTCTGGTGCTAATCTTGGTGTTAATCTTTACCTATCTGGTTGTTGATTGCTGGCAAGGAGGTGTTCTGGTCTTCTGTCTTTTCTATTATCTCTTATAAATGGTATGTAAATGTTGTTCACCTCTATGTGTCTGTTGATGGCTTCTTTTTCTGAGTGCCAAGCTTCCAGGAATTCTCTAGCATTTTTGGACTTGGTTTAAGATGCTCACAGTTTCCCAGTTGAAAGTATGGTTAAGTCTGTCCATGTGTTGTGAGATTAAGGGGTTTTCATTGTGTCTTCTGACTTCTAGTTGGTATTCATGGATGCGTTCCGCTAGTCTTCTGCCAGTCTGTCCTACATAGTGGCTGTTACAGTCCTTACACTGTATGTTGTAGATAACTCCTGTTTTTTCTTCTTGGGCTACAGGGTCTTTTGGTTTACTTACGATGTTCTGAAGGGTTTTGGTTGGTTTGTGTGCTACGGTGATGGCATGTGGATGTAACAGTCTATTAGTAGTTTCTGAGATGTTTCTGATGTATGGCAGTGTAATTTTTTTCATAGCTTCTGTTGGTTTTGCTGTGGTGGTTTCAGTGGTCAGGCACTTTTTGATAAAGTTTCGTGGGTATCCATTTTGCTGGAAGATGCTATATAAGTGGTCTGTTTCCTTTTCTGGTGTTCTGGGTTGCTGCAGTGCATTTATGCTTGTCTGAATAGTGTTCTTACACAGCTCCTCTTGTGAGAGGTTCGGTTATTGCTTTGGTAGTGGAGCACTTGGTTACAACACCCCCACCAACACAGGCAGGACAAGCCATGGTATATAAACAGAGAGCAAGTCCCACTCCCTTTTCGCACTGAAGATGTTGCCTCTCCTGGCAATGAAACGTCTGCAAGAAAACAACAAGGCTCAGAGAGCACCAAGGACTCCACATTTTAAGAATCTTTTGGATTATAATGCATATTTGCTCCCAAAATTTCTTAGCTGTCCCGCAAGTCCACCAAAGGTGATAGAATGTACCTTCACCTTGGGAGCATTTCCAGCACACATTTGATACTCCCTAATATATCTTTGACTACTTATCAGGGGTTAAATACCAATGATACATCATCTTATAAAAATTCTCTTTCAAATTGTAATTCAGTGTAAAATTCAAAGCTTTGTTCCACATATTCCCTCATTGATCAAGCATGATATTATATCAAAATTCTTTGCCCATTTAATCATACTATCTTTAACATATTCATCTTCCAGGTTCATTTGCAATAATAATTTATATATCTTAGCAATAACATGCTCTTCATTAGTACATAAATCCACTTCAAACTGGGTTTTTTCATTCACAAAATTATAAGTCTTCTTTTCCAAATTAAATTGTTCTGTCAGTTGTGCAAAAGTGAACCAATTAAAATTATAACCCTCCATTTCCAATTGTTCTCTTCTTTTTAACTTAGGTTCTCCTTCAACAATGATTAGTAACTTAGGATAAGTCAATTATGTTGGTTTCACACTCATTTCTCTTCTGAAAAAGCCTCAAGGGGTGACAACCATAAAAGAACTTTAGGAAAAAATCTTGTTTTATATTTATTCCAAACTCTCAGCATTGCACGCCTAAAAAAATGATTTTTAAAATCCATATTAACCTTACTTTCTCATACCATAAATAGCTGTGCCACCCAAATCTCAACTCATGACCCTCCAACTCTAATAACTTCTTGTTCCTCAGAGTTTCCCTCTCCTTCATCCACAGCAAACAACAGGCATTAAAATACAATTTCAAATCAGGAAGTCCTAACCCCCCTCTTTCCTTAGCGTCTTGTAACGATTTGTACTTAATTCTTGATTTTTTACTTTGCCATATAAAGTTAGAAATATCTTTTCGCCATTGCTTAAATGGTACATCCATTGTCAGTTTTGGTATTTAAGAAATATCCCAAATATTTAACATTTTCTCAATTTTAAAACTAGTGTTGGTCCTCAATGGTCTCTTGACCTAGTAAAGTCATGTTTTTTTTATTTAATCTTTTTATTCATTAAATATAATACAAAATTATAGAACATTGTTGACTTACATAAGAACCAGCATAATAAAATACAATTTGTACTTTATACCATATAAACAATATATTATTATTCACATATAAAGAAATAAAAAAGAAAAAGCAAAGAAAGAAAGGGAAAAAAGAAAAAAAGAAAAAAAGGGATAACTAGTTAAACTTAAATATTAAGAAAATAACTAGAACAATAACAATAACAATAACAACATACTAAAAATGGTTTCCGACTTTCACAGCTAAAGATAAACAAATAGTTATCTTTAATAATCTCTTATCTTTATTTTCCCTTATATTGCTATTATTTCTATTGACTCAATTCCTTATTATATAAATCCCATTATCATCTCTTCACTTTTTTCAATTGTATACATGTAATCTAGTATTGGTTGCCATATTTCTTTAAATCTCATAATATTTTTATCTTTTATTAAAATTGTTAATTTCGCCATCTGTGCAAACTCCCATATTTTCATCACCCAATCCTCTATTGTTGGTATATTTTCCTTTTTCCAATACTGCGCATATATAATCCTGGCTGCTGTAATCATATATAATAATAAGTTACCATATTTTTCCTCCAGATCTTCTTCCATTACTGTTGTTGTTTATTCGTTCAGTCGCTTCCGACTCTTCGTGACATCATGGACCAGCCCACGCCAGAGCTTCCTGTCGGCCGTCAACATCCCCAGCTCCCCCATGGTTGAGTCTGTCACCTCCAGAATATCATCCATCCATCTTGCCGTTGGTCGGCCCCTCTTCCTTTTGCCTTCCACTTTCCCTAGCATCAGCTTCTTCTCCAGGGTATCCTGTCTTCTCATTATGTGGCCAAAGTACTTCAGTTTTGCCTTTAATATCATTCCCTCAAGTGAGCAGTCTGGCTTTCTTTCCTGGAGTATGGACTGGTTTAATCTTCTTGCAGTCCAAGGCACTCTCAGAATTTTCCTCCAACACCACAGTTCAAAAGCAACTATCTTCCTTCGCTCAGCCTTCCTTATGGTCCAGCTCTCACAGCCATAGGTTACTACAGGGAATACCATTGCTTTAACTATGCGGACCTTTGTCGTCAGTGTGATGTCTCTGCTCTTAACTATTTTATCAAGATTTGCCATTGCTCTCCTCCCAAGAAGTAGACGTCTTCTGATTTCCTGGCTGCAGTCAGCATCTGCAGTAATCTTTGCGCCTAGGAATACAAAGCCTGTCACTGCCTCCACTTTTTCTCCCTCTATTTGCCAGTTATCAATCAAGCTGGTTGCCATAATCTTGGTTTTTTTGAGGTTTAACTGCAACCCAGCTTTTGCACTTTCTTCTTTCACCTTCGTCATAAGGCTCCTCAACTCCTCCTCGCTTTCAGCCATCAAAGTGGTATCATCTGCATATCTAAGATTGTTAATGTTTCTTCCAGTGATTTTAACTCCAGCCTTGGATTCCTCAAGCCCAGCACGTCGCATGATGTGTTCTGCATACAGGTTGAATAGGTAGGGTGAGAGTATACAGCCCTGCCGTACTCCTTTCCTAATCTTAAACCAGTCCGTTGTTCCGTGCTCTGTTCTTACCGTTGCTACTTGGTCGTTATACAGATTCCTCAGGAGGCAGACAAGATGACTTGGTATCCCCATACCACCAAGAACGTGCCACAATTTGTTATGATCCACACAGTCAAAGGCTTTAGAATAGTCAATAAAACAAAAATAGATGTTTTTCTGAAACTCCCTGGCTTTCTCCATTATCCAGCGGATATTGGCAATTTGGTCTCTAGTTCCTCTGCCTTTTCTAAACCCAGCTTGTACATCTGGCAATTCTCGCTCCATGAATTGATGGAGTCTACCTTGCAAGATCTTGAGCATTACCTTACTGGCATGTGAAATAAGTGCCACTGTTTGATAGTTTGAACATTCTTTAGTGCTTCCCTTTTTTGGTATGGGGATATAAGTTGATTTTTTCCAATCTGATGGCCATTCTTGTGTTTTCCAAATTTGCTGGCATATGGCATGCATCACCTTGACAGCATCATCTTGCAAGATTTTAAACAGTTCAGCTGGGATACCGTCATCTCCTGCTTCCTTGTTATTAGCAATGCTTCTTACGGCCCATTCAACCTCACTCTTCAGGATGTCTAGCTCTAACTCACTGACCACACCGTCAAAGCTATCCCTGATATTATTATCCTTCCTATACAGATCTTCCGTATATTCTTGCCACCTTTTCTTGATCTCTTCTGCTTCTGTTAGGTCCTTACCATCTTTGTTTTTGATCATACCCAGTTTTGCCTGGAATTTACCTCCGATGTTTCTAATTTTCGGGAAGAGGTCTCTTGTCCTTCCTATTCTATTGTCTTCTTCCACTTCCGCACATTGCTTGTTTAAAAATAATTCCTTATCTCTTCTGGATAACCTCTGGAATTTTGCATTTAACTGGGCATATCTTCCCCTATCACTGTTGCCTTTTGCTTTCCTTCTTTCTTGGGCTACTTCCAGTGTCTCAGCAGACAGCCATCTTGCCTTCTTGGTTTTCTTTTTCTTTGGGACGTTTTTTGTTGCCGCCTCCTGAACAATGTTGCGAACTTCTGTCCATAGTTCTTCTGGGACCCTATCTACTAAATCTAGTCCCTCAAATCTATTCTTCACCTCCACTGCATATTCCTTAGGAATATTAGTGAGCTCATATTTAACTGATCTGTGGGTCTTCCCTATTCTCTTTAGTCTGATTCTAAATTTTGCAATAAGAAGTTCGTGATCTGAACTACAGTCAGCTCCAGGTCTTGTTTTTACCGACTGTATAGATGTCCGCCACCTTTGGCTGCAAAGGATGTAGTCAATCTGATTTCGGTGTCGACCATCTGGTGAAGTCCATGTACAAAGTCGTCTTTTAGATTGTTGGAAGAGAGTGTTTGTTATGCACAGTGAGTTGTCTTGGCAAAATTCTATCAGCCTATGTCCTGCTTCATTTTGTTCTCCCAGACCATGCTTGCCTGTAATTCCAGGTGTCGTCTGACTACCCACCTTAGCATTCCAATCTCCTGTAATGAAAATAACATCTCTTTTTGGTGTATTATCCAGTAGGTGCTGCAGATCCTCATAGAACTGATCTACTTCTGCTTCTTCAGCATCTGTGGTTGGGGCGTATATTTGGATCACTGTGATGTTAAATGGCTTACCCTGATTTCGAATTGAGATCATTCTATAATTTTTTGGATTGTATCCAAGCACTGCTTTAGCCAGTTTATTATTAATGATGAAGGCTACTCCATTTCTTCTGTGGTCCTCTTGTCCACAGTAGTAGATCTGGTGGTCATCTGATGTGAAGTGGCCCATTCCAGTCCATTTCAGTTCACTGACACCTAAAATGTCTATATTTAATCTTGACATCTCACCAATAACCACATCCAATTTGCCCTGGCTCATAGATCTTACATTCCAGGTTCCTATGGTGTGTTGATCTTTAGAACATCGGATTCGTCATTCACCACCAGCACCGTCGGCCGCTAGCCGTCCTTTCGGCTTTGAGCTAGCTGCGTCATCACATCTGGGGCTAGTTGAACGTATCTTCTGTTCCTCCCCAGTAGCATTTTGACCATCTTCCGACCTGGGAGTCCCTTCTTCCTATGGTATACCTGTCATATCTCTGTTTGTACTGATCCATTTAGTTTTCACGGCAAGAATACTGGGGTGGGTTACCATTACCTTCCCCAGGGATCGTATTTAGTCTGACCTCTCTGCCACGACCTTCCCGTCTTCGGTGTCCCTTCACGGTTTAGCTCATGGTTTCATTGAGGTGCTCAAGCTCCAGCACCACGACAAGGTAACAATCTCCTTTGCTCGAGTCTTCCATTATACCTAATGGAAATAATTCTGTTTTTTTTACAATTTCTATCGTAAGAATTCTCTGAGTCATCTCATGTATTTGTGTCCAGAATTTTTTTGCTCTCTTACAGGTCTACCATAGATGGTATAACGTTCCTTCCTTTTGTAAACATGTCCAATATACATTAGAGATGTTTTTTATGCATTTTAGCTAATTTTTGTGGGTTAAATACCATATATACAACATTTTGTAAAAGTTTTCCTTTAAATTATAACACAAAGTAAATTTTAGTCCCTTAGTCCACATTTTTCCCTATTTCTTTAATAAAATGTTATATCCAAAGTTTCTTGCCCAATTGATCATACAGTCTTTAACTTTTTCATCTTCTTGGTTTAGTTGTAATAACATTTTGTACATTTTTGTAATAATGTGCTCATTATTCATATATATTTGTTTTTCAATCTCTCTTCTTTTTTGAATTTATAATTCTTTTTATCTAATTTAAATCATTCATTTAACTGCATATATGTGAACCAATGACTCACATATCCTTCTCTTTCTATTTCTTCTCTTGTTTTTAGCATAGGTGTATCTTGTTCATATTTTATTATATCTTTATATCTTAACCATTTTGTCTTATCACCTATACTTTCTTTCCTTGGAAAGGCTTCTTGTGGTGATATTCACATTGGTATATTTGGTAATAATCTACTTTTATATTTATCCCAGACCATTAATCTTGCTTTTCTAATAATATGATATTTAAATTCTTTGTTCATTTTTGCTTTTTCATACCAAAAATATGCATGCCACCCAAATCTATGTTCATGTCCTAATTGTAAAAGCTTTTGATTTTCCAACGTTAACCTCTCTCTTATCCACAAAAAAACAGCAGGCTTCAAAATACAATTAAAAATCTAGAACTTTAACCATAAAGATCCAATTTAAATTATTTTTCTGCATCTTTTTCTGCATCTAAAAATATTAAAGCTATTTAATATACCACTACTTCCTCCTTTTTGAAGATATTTTCATTCAGTCTCCATATAATATTTGTAGAATTCTTGCTAATTGTTTACTGGATTGTGATCTGAAAATGTTTTTGGTAGAATTTCAGCTTTAGAAATTTTATTTGCTAAATCTTTTGAAATCCAAATCATATCTTTTCTTGAAAAGGATTTAAATCTCTCTGAATAGAATGTGTAATCTTTCGCTAATCCATTTTTGTGTCTCCAGGAATCTACCAATGTCAAATTATCCATTAATTCAAAAAATAATTTTGGGAGTTTCCCTTGTTTATTTTTAATTTGTTTTTCTCATTTCCTACCTAACAGTGGCGTTGTGACCCCATTCCAATCCCCCATCAGAATTCAACTTGTATATGTATACATTGATAGTTCCTCCATTAACTTCACATAGAAATTATTTCTATCTTCATGTGGGGCATATACACCTACTACAATCATTTAGTTCCTTGTATTTCTAACTCAATCCCTATATATCTTCCTTCTTGATCAGAGAATAATAAATTTGGCTTCAAATAAAGTTTCACATATAATACAATCCCATTTATTTTCTTCTCAGTAGCTGCAATAAATCTTTTCCAAAATTCTTATTCACTAAATGTTTTACCTCTTTTTTCTTAATATGTGTTTCTTGTAAACATATAACATTGTGATTTAATTTTTTTTTAGATAATGAATTTTCCCCCTTTTTTGTGGAGCATTTGCTCCATTTGTATTCCAAGTAGAATATTTTATTTCCATCACGCAAGTAGATCCTTGTATTCCTTAGAATTCGTAGCTAACTCCTCTCTCTGTGGCAAGCTAGAAATAGGGATCTACAGGAAACCCACACACACAGATCAATATCTGATGTTTGACTCCCACCATCCACTGCAGCACAAACTAGGAGTCATCAGGACATTGTCACACAGAGCAGAAACCACCCCCACTTCCATGGATTCCAAAAAGAATGAAAATCAGCACCTGAGAACAGCTCTGAAGGCCTGTGGATATCCAAATTGGGCCTTCACCAAATCTAAATCTACCAGACCTAAAACAGCGACAGATAGGGCTGAGACTCAGAGTAAACGAAAGAACCTGGTCATTCCCTACATGGCTGGCGTGTCTGAAAAGATAAAACAGATATTTGGCAAACACCACATACCTGTATATTTCAAACCCACCAACACACTGAGACAGAGGCTTGTACACCCCAAAGATCAAACTCCAAAACACAAGAAAAGCAATGTAGTTTATGCAATCCAGTGCAGTGAGGAGTGCTCTGAACTCTACATTGGAGAAACCAAACAACTTTTGTACAGGAGGATGGACCAACACAGGAGAAGTAACACCACAGGACCAGAGTCAGCAGTTTATCTTCATCTAAAGGAAAAAGGACACTCATTTGAGGACATTAATGTTCACATTTTAGACAGAGAAGATAGGTGGTTTGAGAGAGGGGTCAAGGAATCCATTTATGCCAACTTGGAAAATCCTTCCTTGAATAGAGGTGGGGGCCTCAGGCACAATCTTTCCCCCATCTTCCTCCCTGCTTTGTCTTCTGTGCCTAGGAAGATTAAGACCATTTCACAAGCTCAACAGCAGCATGGTGATCTTAATGATCCTCCTTTAGATGATAAAAGGACTTAAAATAACATCTCAATATAACCATGACCTAGCCCCAGGTGTAAGGTCACACAGCTACCTAGAAACATATTTAGGATTCCCTTACCAACTTTGCTCAGACTGAAGAAGCTCCTTGGATAAGGAGCGAAACGTTTCCACTGAGAAAATAGAAATCCAGTTGACATGATTCAAGCTACAGACCAACACAGCTAGCTTCTCATTTTGATGTTGTAAGTATTCCATAATTTCCAATACTATTCTCACATTGTCTCTTAATTGTCTTTTGGGTAAAAAAACCACATTGATCATGATGCACAAAATCCTGTAAAATCTTCTTTAATCTGACAGCCAATATTAAAGTAAATATTATATATATATCTACTGTTTTTATTGATTATTGTATGCCACCCAGAGTCAATTCTTGTGAGATGGATGACTATATAAATTTGATCAATCAATCAATCAATCAATCAATCATGTATGTTTTTTTTGAGCTGGGTTATTTTTAATTTTTGAAAGTTAGTATAATGGAAGAGAGTGATTTTTGATCAAGGACCACAGATAACCATCCTTGAGAGGAAAACTAGCAGATTACAGTAGGAACATATCTAAAATGTTTCAAGTAAAAAGATTTATATGGTATCACATAGTTCTATACATTAACCATGCTGTCTTTTTGCATATCTTTTCATGTTCAGCTTCACTTCTTTTTAAAAAGAGTCTCATTTAACAATAGTGTTGGAGATGAAATTTCCTTTGACGAGAAGGGTGAATTGGTTGCAGGACTGGATGTTGAGAACTGGGTCACATTCCCAAACCAGTCCTTGCATCGTGTGAAAGTTGGGAAGCTGGATCCCTGGGCTGCTGAAGACAAAATATTCACCATTCATGAGGAAGCCGTCACCTGGCCCAGCACCTTCAACCAAGTAGGTTGTGAATGTAGGTGATTTTGTTTAAGTGATTGGGATGATATCCGAATAACAGAGAATGAATATCAAAAACTGGGAGGAATTGTAAGCAAGGTAAGAATTCAAAATTTCTGAAAAGCAGGGATATCTAATCGATTACACATATTAGTATTAGTTTTCCAAGCATATGTTGCTTTAAAGCTTAAAATGTCAAGGAAGATATATAAAGTTTTTACACCTACATTATTGTAAAGGATGAGGTCAAATTTGGTGAGTGGTTAAACCACAAGGCTAGAGTCCTTGCCTAGAATAATGTTTTTGTTTCCGACAACACCTGTTTTGACAACGGATGAACCATGTATACAGTGGCAGAAGTATATATCTAAATTATGTGGCAGGTGAAAAAACATGACTTAAAGTAAGTTGTTAAAAGATGCAAAGGAAAGAGAAGGATTGGGTTTACCTGATTGGACATTGTATTTTGCAGCTTCCTGTTAGGTTTGGTCCAAAGAGTGGGTTGCAGAGAAAGAGAAGACTTTTGGGGTTAGAAAGATATGAGCAGAGATTTGGGTGGCATGGACATTTGTGGTACTTTAAAGTCAAGGTTAATATGGATCTTAAAAATCATGTTAGATGTGCCATATTGAGAATACGGAATAGATGCAATCCCAGGTTGTACCTAGAAACACCTTGGTGGCTCTTAGCACAAGAAGCATTTTCTAGATGAAAAATCACAGGCCAACATAAATGGCTAACTTATTGTGAGATACCAGAATTTTGTCAAGGGGAATCTAAAATAAAACCAAGAGAAGAACCGGTGGTAGAGTGATATGGTTGTCAATGGTTCTCTCATTTACAATTATTAGAAAGATTTAAAGTAGACAAAAGAATTTATGGTTTTGAACCTTGTAAGACTGACTTTGAAATAGAATTGTACAAATGATGAACATGTAATTGCTGAAATGTATAAACTTTTATTGAAATTTGAAACAAAAGAACAAGTGAAATAATGAATGATAAAGTGGGCTAAATTTTTGGTTAAAATATACAGATGGAACAATGGGAAAATATGTGGCTTAAACGACTGGAATTTACTGTGTTTATAATCTTAAAGAGAATTTTTATAAAATTATGTGCCGTTGATATATGTCACCAGAGAAATTGTCTAGAATGTCTAAAGGCATTTCAAATTTATGGTGGAAATGTGAACAACAAGAAGGGACATTTTATCATATTTGGTGGATGTGTAAAAAAGCTAGAAAACTCTGGATTCAAATATATACACTGATGTAGAGGTTTTTAAGATGTAATAAAGAATTGAGACCAGAAGTTTTTGTTTTGGGATTGATGGACAAACAGTTGGAAAAAAGTCATGGAATTTTCTTTTTGTACATAATAACTGTAGCAAGATTATTGTATGCACAAAGATGGAAAGATTCGGCACTAGCCACAATGGAGGAATGGTTGGTGAAGATGATGGAACTTGCTGAGATGATTAAATTGACTTCTTTGATCAGAGAAAAGATAATATCTCTGTTTTATTGTTTGTTATTGCCCTCTTCCCTGTGGGAGACCTTCAAGTATTAGAAGACTGCTATCATGTCTCCACTCAGTCTTCTTTTCATTAACCTAATTATACCTGGTTCCTTTAGACGTTCTTCATAGGATTTAGCCTCCAGACCACTTATCTTTTTTGTTGCTCTTCTCTGCACTCTTTCTAGGGCCTCAGCATCTATTTTGTATTGTGGTGACCAGAACTGAACACATTATAACAATTGTGGCTTCACCAGTGTGTTATAGAGCAGTATTAATCACTTCCTGTGATCTTGATACTATCCCTCTGTTGATGCAGCCCAGGACTGTGTTGGCTTTTTTGGCAGCTGCAGCACACTGCTGACTCATTCTTAAGTGGTGGTCCACAAGGACACCTAGATCCTTCTCAGAGGCACTACTGTTGATCCAGGTACTGCCTATCTTGTACTTTTGCATCTGGTTTTTCCTGCCTAAGTGTAGGACCTTACATTTCTCACCATTGAACTTCATCTTGCTGGATAGGGCCCAATGCTCAAGTCGGTCAAGATCCTTCTGAATCTTGAGTCTATCTTCCAAAGTATTAGCAAGTACCCTCAGCTTTGTGTCATCTGCAAATTGGATGAGTGCCCCTTCAATCCCTTAATCTAGGGCCTTTATGAAGATGTTGGAGAGGACTGGACCCAAGACAGAACCTAGTGGTCTAATTTATAGGCAACTCTACAACTGTAGAGCAGAAATAATTAGGAATTGATTGTTCACTGCTTTTTGGAATTTGGGGGAGATTATATGCCTTATCAGCAGAAAAGACCGATCTCTTTCTCTTTTCTCTCAAAAAGACTGCCTCAGCTCTGGCTTTTGATGAAGTTTTGAGTAATAAAATATAATGATACTAAAAGGCTAGTAATTAAATAAATAAATAAATAATAAAATGTTGTCTGGCATCTATCAGTATTCATTTTGTATTCTAATAATAATGAATCAACCATATTTTTTTCTTAGATGTGCAGGGAAGAAACAAATTAACTTTTTGAAACAAATTATTCTAAGACAATGATTTTCAAATAAATTCAATGAAAATATATTTTTGTAATCCTTTGGCCCAAGCAATCACTAATGGATTATTTATTCTGTAGCTAAGATGAGATATAGCACTCATCAAGGATGCCATCAACCGTATTATCCTTGTTCAATGCCTGCAAGGTTGGGGCGCTGCCGTAGTTTCATCTGTGGAGTCCTTGGTGCTCTCTGAGCCTTGTTGTTTTCTTGCAGATGTTTCATTGCCAGGCTAGGCAACATCTTCAGTGCGAAAAGGGAGTGGGACTTGCTCTCTGTTTATATACCATGGCTTGTCCTGCCTGTGTTGGTGGGGGTGTTGTACTCTACTTGGTAGTTCCTTGGTTGGGCTGTTGTTTGCTGCTTGGTTGATTGACTGTGTTAATAGTTCCTTGATTAGGGTCTATTGTGTTGTTTGATTGCTCCTCTGGTGCTAATCTTGGTGTTTTTTTTTCCTATCTGGTTGTTGATTGCTGGCAAGGAGGTCTTCTGGCTTTTCTATTGTCTCTTATGAATGGTATGTAAATGTTGTTTACCTCTATGTGTCTGTTGATGGCTGCTTTGTCTGAGTGCCAAGCTTCCAGGAATTCTCTAGCATTTTTGGTGTCGGCTTGGTTTAAGATGCTCACAGTTTCCCAGTTGAAAGTATGGTTAAGTCTGTCCATGTGTTGTGAGATTAAGGAGTTTTCATCATGTCTTCTGACTGCTAGTTGTTGTTCCAGGATGTGTTCTGCTAGTCTCCTGCCAGTCTGTCCTACATAGTGGCTGCTACAGTCCTTACACTGTATGTTGTAGATAACTCCTGTTTTTTCTTCTTGGGCTACTGGGTCTTTTAGTTTACTTACGATGTTCTGAAGGGTTTTGGTTGGTTTGTGTGCTACGGTGATGCCATGTGGTTGTAACAGTCTATTGGTAGTTTCTGAAATGTTTCTGATGTATGGCAGTGTTATCCTTTTCATTACTTGTATTGATTGTGTTGTAGCGGGTCCACGAACACCAACTAGCAGTCAGAAGACACAATGAAAACTCCTTCTGTAGCTCAGATTAGATATCACACTCATCAAGTTTCTATTCTTTCTATTAGAACTACAAACTAATTTATTATTAGGAGATTTAAAAAAAAAGAATTTAATTATCCATTATTTCCTTTTTTTTAGTTTGTTAGCTAATACTTTAGAATTCCTACCTGAAAGTCTAAGTTGTGAAGATAGTTTTAAATACTCACAATTATGTATAAA
>JALMGJ010000277.1:0-16489 GCA_023362775.1 Charina bottae | reverse complement strand
TCCATTGTTGTAAAAAGTGTTCAGCTATTGGCCACCTCACTTTTAGGGCTGTCCATACCTCATTGAATCAGTAGAGGACTGATGCAGGGCAGGTCACATGAAGAGAGGGAGAAAAAATGGGTCCTCTGAGATCCAGATCTAGATTATCTTAGGACATAATGTAAGGCAGGACTGAATATCGAGGATATGATATTGAATTAAATTTCCACTAAACATTTACATCCAGAGATAAAAAGTGGTATCTTGGAACACTGAGACTTGACTGCTCCTGCCCTCTGGAATACCCTCAGGTCCATTTGACCCGCAACCCTCCTGGCTTTTAGAAAAGCTTAAAAAATATGGCCTTTTTAACAGGCCAAAGGCCAGGGTGATTTGTCATGCCACTTGACTGATGATGCGTGGCTGGAATATTCTTTTTTGTATACTCCAACATATTTTTTATGTGTTTGATTATATGTTCTTATGATGTTTTTAATCCTAAGGAAGTTTTAATGTCATATGCCCCTTTAAGATTTTTTGTTATTCTGTGTGTGTGTATGTGTGTGTGTATGTATGATTTCTTAAACTATTGTTTTTATTATTATCACCAGAACTTTTTTTTGCAAGTTTATTATTAAACTCATTTATCTTTTTCTGGTGAAACTGATTCCTCTAAAATATATGAATTAGGGTTAAACATTTCCATGTGATCAGACTATCAAGTGGTTGTGGCCCATTTCATAAATCTGCATTTCAAACATACTAGAAAGTATTATGTGGAGGGTTTATTTATTTATTTGTTTGTTGATTAGTTTTACATCCCACTTTCCATTCAAGAGCTATATGTGAGGTACATAATGCTCCCTCCTTCTGTTTCCCCCTTAACCACATTAGAGGAATCATACAGAATATATCTGGATAAGCCACTGGAACAGGCAGCCATGTGATATGTTGAATTCTCCTTTTTTAAAGATCTTCAAACAGGGGCTGTATGGTCATCTGTCTGAAACACATTAGTTGGGCTGACCATATTCCCTTGAGACAAAAGATTGAGATTTTTATCAAAACGACGGTATGGTTGAAAAATGTTAAAAAAATGGGACTGTCCCGTTCAAAATGGGACATATGGTCAGCCTAACTCTAGTGGATTCTGCAAAGAGCAGGAGAATGACCTCTATGGAGACTTTTCACTCTATCATTCTATCCTGGATGTAAATATTTTTAAGATTCTGCTTTAATAGCTACAACACAAAATTTGTTGTTGTTTATTTGTTCAGTCGCTTCCGACTCTTCATGACTTCATGGACCAGCCCACGCCAGAGCTTCCTGTCGGCCGTCACCATCCCCAGCTCCCCCATGGTTGTGTCCATCACCTCCAGAATATCATCCATCCATCTTGCCCTTGGTCGGACCCTCTTCCTTTTGCCTTCCACTTTCCCTAGCTTCTCCAGGGTATCCTGTCTTCTCATTATGTGGCCAAAGTACTTCAGTTTTGCCTTTAATATCATTCCCTCGAGTGAGCAGTCTGGCTTTATTTCCTGGAGTATGGACTGGTTTGATCTTCTGGCAGTCCAAGGCACTCTCAGAATTTTCCTCCAACACGAAAAGCATCTATCTTCCTTCGCTCAGCCTTCCTTATGGTCCAGCTCTCGCAGCCATAGGTTACTATGGGGAATATCATTGCTTTAACTATGCAGACCTTTGTTGTCAGTGTGATGTCTCTGCTCTTAACTATTTAATCAAGATTTGTCATTACTCTCCTCCCAAGAAATTTATCAACATTATATATAACATCAGGCTTGTTATCTGATAAGAGGAAAGCAAGATGAAACTTTTCTGGTCATCCTGGCACACATTCCAACAAGGGAGAGATGAGAGATAGACAGCCACCTTGATAATATGTATATAAAACATATTGGGTGGTTTCTATCAATGTTGTGTTTATTTATTTATTTATTTATTTAGTTTATTCCCCGCCCATCTCCCATGCAAGGGACTCTGGGCGGGCTACAATAATTAAAATTTAAAAATTTAATTGTTTTTTAAAAAAACAATACAAAATAGAAGATATATAAAAATATATCGAATATAAAATAAAATAAATAAAACCCAAGATGGATTGGGGACCGTAGCACAGATCACCTACGGGGCCAGCCAACCCCAGGAGGCACTACCGCCTCTGTTGTCCCAGGCCATGTGGCAGAGCCAGGTCTTAATGGCCTTCTGAAAGGCCAGGAGTGAAGAGGCCAGTCTCACCTCCGGGGGCAAGATGTTCCATAAGGCGGGCGCTGTCGCAGAGAAGGCACGCCTCCTGGACCCCGCTAGATGGAAATCTCTTGTTGAGGGGGTCCGAAGCATGCCCTCTCTGCATGCATGGGTGGGGCGGGCCGACGTCATCGGGACGAGACGGTCCCTCAGGTACCCTGGCCCTATGCCATACAGGGCTTTAAAGGTAATCACCAACACCTTGAATTGGACCCGGAAGCAAGCTGGCAACCAATGCAGCTCGCGTAGCAGAGGTGTTACATGTGCCGATCTTATGGCACCCGTAACTGCTCGCACCGCCGCATTCTGTACCAGCTGAACCTTCCGGATACTCTTCAAGTGTAGCCCCATGTAGAGCGCATTACAGTAGTCTATGCGGAAGATGACAAGGGCGTGAGTGACTGTTCGGATGGCCTCCCCATCCAGGAAAGGGTGTAACTGGTGCACAACTCGAAGTTGTGCAAAGGCCCTCCTGGCCATGACTGCCACCTGCTCTTCGAGCAGGAGTCGTGAGTCCAGGAGGACTCCCAAATTCCACACTGGATCCGAGTGAGGTAGTGCAACCCCACCCAGAACCAAAGATGACAACTTACCGGATCTAGGGGGGCCATCAATCCACAGCCACTCCGTCTTACCAGGGTTCAGTTGAAGCCTGTTGTTCCCCATCCAGACCCCCACAGCCTCCAGACACTGAGATAAGGCATTGACCGCATCACCTACTTCACCCGGGATGGAGATGTATAACTGGGTATCATCAGCATATTGGTGATACCTCATCCCGTGGTGACCGATGATCTCGCCCAGCAGCTTCATGTAGATGTTGAAGAGGAGAGGAGAGAGAACCGATCCCTGCGGCACCCCACAAGACAGGGGTCGCGGGTCAGCTCTCTCCTCCCCTATCAACACCGACTGGGAACGGCCCTGGAGGAAGGAGGCGAACCAGCGCAAAACAACGCCGCCCGCCCCCAACTCCCTGAGCCGCCCCAAGAGTATACCGTGGTCGACGGTATCAAAAGCCGCTGAGAGATCTAAGAGAGCCAGGATGGACGCACTCCCTCCATCCCGCTCTCGCCAGAGATCATCTATAAGCGCGACCAATGCGGTCTCTGTCCCATATCCCGGCCTGAAACCTGACTGAAAAGGGTCCAGATAATCCGTTTCCTCCAGAATCCTCTGGAGTTGCAATGCCACCACCTTCTCAACCACCTTTCCCAAAAAGGGAAGGTGGGAGACTGGGTGAAAATTGCCCAGGATAGTAGGGTCCAGGGATGGTTTCTTGAGGAGGGGGTGCACCAGCGCCCCCTTAAAGGCAGCCGCGAACACCCCCTCACTCAAGGACGAATTTATAATTGCCAGGACCCAGCCACATGTCACCCCTCTAGCTGATTTCACCAGCCAGGAGGGACATGGGTCAAGTTGACATGTGGTGGCATTTACAATCCCAAGGATCCTGTCTACTTCATCAGGCCCAACAGGATCAAACTGCTCCCAGATAACATGGTAAGTACGAGCCTCTGGCATCTCCCCAAATCTTGTCTCATGCTTGGAGTCCAACTTGGAATGAATCTGAGCGATTTTGTCCTGCAGATGCTCAGAAAACTCTTCCAATCGGCCCTGTAAATGGGTCTCCCCTTGCTCCCGACCCAAAAGCGATCTTGTAATCTTAAACAGGACCGTCGGACGGCATTCTGCAGATGCAATAAGAGCGGAGAAATATTCATGTTTCGCCGCTCTTACCGCCACAAGGTAGGCCTTAACAGCGGCTCTAGATTGTGTTTGGTCAGATTCAGTCTTCGTCTTTCTCCAGTGGCGCTCTAGACGTCTCTTAACCCTCTTCAAAGCCCTCAACTCCTCTGTAAACCACGGAGAGTGACGGGCCGAACAGGGCCAGAGAGGTCGCATAGGTACGATCTTGTCCAGGGCTCTGGCTGCTGCCTTGTTCCAGGCTGCAGCCAGGACCTCCACTGGACCATAAAGCAAGTCCTCGGGAATAACCCCCAGCTCCTTCTGAAACCTCACTAGGTCCATCAGTCGCCGGGGGTGGACCATTCGAATAGGTTTCGCCTCCCTGCGGAGTGGGGCAGCACAAGAGAGTCTCAGGGTCACCCGGGCGTGGTCTGACCATGCCAATGGGGAAAGATTTAACTCTCCCCTCAGATCACATTGCCACTGCTCGGACAAGAAAACTAAATCCGGAGTGAGACCACTGTCACGAGTTGGGTCACGAATAATCTGAGACAGGCCCATAGCTGCCATGGTAGCCATGAGCTCCCGGGCCGCCTCCGAGGATCATCCCAGGGATGGCAGATTGAAGTCCCCCAGAACCATAAGTCTGGGAAACTCCACTGCCAACCCCGAGACAGCCTCGAACCGCTCAGGCAGGGAGGTTGCTATGCAGCAGGGAGGCTGGTACAGCAGCAACACTCCCAACTGTTCTCGTGAACCCAACTTGAAAAACAGGGTCTCACATCCGGTCACTTGTGGAACAGTGCCCCTGAAGGCCACAAGGGACTCTCGTATGACAACTGCCACCCCTCCTCCCCTGCCCCAGTGTCTCGGCTGATGCCACACCTGAAACCCGGCTGGGCACATTTCAGAGAGGGCTACTCCCCCCTCTGGGCCCAGCCAGGTCTCAGTAATACATACCAGGTCGGCCCCCTCCTCTGTGATTAAATCACTTATAAGGGGGGCCTTGTTATTCACCGACCTGGCGTTCAGCAGCAGCAGTCGGAGACCGGAGCCCATGAGGATCTGCTTACCAGGGCCTGGGTATGAACACGGGGGGCTGGAACGCACCACCGGTAACAAACACCGGGGGCGCCTTCCACGATAATGGCTTGCCCTCCGGTTCCCGTCATACCGTCCCCTGCCCATCACCACCTGAATCAATTGGCCCGCCACACAGCCCCCAGAGATTCCCGGCTCTGGCCTAGTAGCCTAAACTCCCAGGCCTCCGGAATTCCTGGGTCTAATCAAGGGTCCCTTATCCCATTCATCCATCATCCAATCTCATACAATGTCGGGTAGTGACAAGCCCCCCCAGTGCACCAGCTCTCGCTCTCGGCGCTGGTAGGGTCCAGCACCACCCCCACTCACACTCTGCACCTCTCCCTCAACTTCTCTCACTGGTCTGGGAGAGGTACCAACACTCACCAGCAATCACTCCTACCCCACCTGACTCTCACCCAGGGGGGTACTCTTACAAAACCATACAATCTTGGTTCCCCCACACCTTGTCTCTCACCCGGGGTGGGGTCCACATTCATACCAAAGGACTCCTACAAACCCTCTGCCGCCTTAGCCTGAATGGGACGTTCAGGGACAAGTTCTTCTGGAAAAAAAAAAGTGTCTGGAAAAAGTGTTGCAGGGACAAGTTCTTCTGGAAAAGGGAATTTTGTCTAATCTACGACTGAGAACAGTTGTAGATAAAATATCATGTCTGGCTGTAAAAAAGTTTGTTGCTGAGCAGAAGATATAAAGGTGGTGAAATATCTACTTGGTTGCCATCTAGAGTATTCTAAATACCCATTGATATGATGTGATATTTAACTACATTCATTCTGTTGTTCAATATCAAATAATCCACTGTGATTATATGAAAGGTTTATTCTAAAGACAGCTGGTCAAGAGGGAGGCCAAGAAAGGCAGGTATTTTCAGTACTAGTAGATACCAGGACCACTAAAATTATATGTTAAAACTAGAGGACTCAATCCTGTTGGCGAAAAAATGGCCCTTGAGACAATAAGTAAATATGAATAGCCATGCATTTGCCTCTCCTTCAATTATCTTACCTCTAGCCTCAGTGCTGCATTTTGTACACATTTATTATTATTTCAATTTATTATTTCAATTTATTCCCGCCCATCTCCCCTGCAAGGGACTCTGGGCAGGTTACAACAATTGAAAGTTTAAAAACAATACAAATAACAATATCTAAAAATAGGTATATGGAAAGCCTATTTCTAGAGGTTTACAATTAGGGAATGGGCCTAGCTGTGCACCATAAAACATTTGGGCCATAACATTTCTTCAAATAACTTCATTGCTACAGGAATACATTCCTTGCCTTAACATGAGTGAAACTCAGTATTGCTACTGAGTTCCTTAGTGCTAATAAAAAGGTAAAGGTTCCCCCCGCACAGTTGTGCAGTCGTGTCCGACTCTAGGGGCTGGTGCTCATCTCCGTTTGTTAGCCGAAGAGCCAGCGTTGTCCGAAGACGCTTCCACAGTCATGTGGCTGCATGACGCGCGCAGAACGCTGTTACCTACCCACTGAAGTGGTACCTATTAATCTACTTGCATTTGCATGCTTTCAAATTGCTAGGTTGGCAAGAGCTGGAGCTAGTGCGGGAGCTCACTCCACACGCAGGGTTAGGGATTCGAACCTCTGAACTTGCGATCTTCCGATCGACAAGCCTGGCGTCTTACCCGCTGAGCCACCACACCATTAATGCTAATACATTTATATAATTATGAGGTTTCCAAGAGCCTATAGCATGTAGAACCACCCCAAGTATTTAAAACTCTTAACATGTTCAATTTTATTCACTGCAATGTTCCACATGATTTTTAGTCTTTTTAAGTTTTCTGGTAATTAATTACCAAATGTTGTTCTTTGCAATAGTCAACAAAGTGATTGACTAAGGCCAATTGAGGTTTGTGAGATAATAGCAATGTCCTCAGCATGTAAGAGAATTGTTATATTAATGCTTGCAATCTGAAGTGGGTGCAAATTAGAATCAGTCAGATGACCTGTTAGGGAATTTAGGTAAAAGGTAAATAATGTGAAGCCCAAAGTGCAACTTTGTCTGCCTCCTTTTTGACAGATTAGCACACCATGTGAATTACTTTGGACACTACTAGTAGGCTTTTCATACAAATGTTGAATGAGAAAAAGTAAATGTCTATGCTAGTGTTTTCCAAATTCATCTACTGCATTTCCCTTAAAATGGCATCAGATGGGTATTAAAATCTACAAAGGCCACAAATAATGGGGTCTTTGCTTTATGGCTATATCTTTCAATTAAGTGGTATAAAACCAGAACATGAACAACGGTATGGCAACTAGAGTGAAAACCTGTTTGTTCATTACCTAATAAAATAGATTCTTTTTTATCCAGGTACATGGATAGAAATTTATAATCTAGAGGGCAGTTTACTATTTATGCTTAAAGGCTAACAGGTCTATAACTAGCCAGATGTGCTCTGTTCACTTTCTTAAATATGGGGATAATGATAACCTCACCCCATGTTGTGGAATATGTCCTGTTTGATCCATGTATGTGAAGGGAGAGGCCAAAAGAGGACACCACCAGTCAATATTCAGTTTAATTTTATTTAATGGCTTTATAACATAATATAAAACAAGATAAAACAATAAAACAATATAACAACTATTGTAAGTGAATTCTGAATCCAATATAATAATCCTAAAACATTTCTGAATATTAGTACAACCATAATATAAATCAATAGTGAATAATGACAACTGATTTTATGGCTGGGTATCAATAAATAATATTCATTTGGTCAATGACCAGCAAAATTTAAAAGGACAAGAACAAAATAAAACAAAGAAATAAAATAATATACAGTACTACCAACTAATAAAATAGATCACATAATAATGGCTGAATATCTGTTTTAAGGATATTACTGGACATCAAGTGATAAATATACTGTAATTTAAGGGGGAACTGATTCCACAGAGTAATAGCTAGATGGAGAAACCCAAAAAATGTGAGGTGGTCATTCTAACATGAGGAAAAATGAACTAACCTTAATCTCCATAGGACCATGTGTTGAATCAAAGTATTCACATAATTAAGTATTCCTGTACACAGTGTTCAAAATCATCAAGTGAAACTGATATCTCTCCCAAAGACCCAAAAATGTAGTGATTGGCAAAAATAAGAAGTTGGGTGTATTAGAGGAGATTGAAGGCTATACAAACAGTATACACACACTTTTAAGATCTGACTCAACAGGTAGAAAACAGGATGATTTGCCAACAAATTACTACAGTAATCCAGGAAGGACATAATCAAGACATGAATTTAGATACAGAGCTTAGATATATTTGTACAAATATGTTAATGAATTCTCCTCACATGCAGAAGGTAGAAAGCTCAACGATTTAAAGTAACATTCTCATCAATGCCCCCATTTTTAAGTCATCATAACTGTCCTCTGTAAAATCCAAAATATATAAACTTTCTTGCTGCCTTCTTTATGGCATCCTTCACCTCCTTATTTCTCAGGCTATATATGAGAGGATTTGCAACAGGGGGCAGGACAGTATATAACAGAGAGAAAATGTTGCTGACATCACTAAATGCTTCAGATTTTGGTAGCAAATATACAATCATGATGGCTCCATAAAACATGGACACCACTATCAGATGAGATGAACAAGTGGAAAAGGCCTTTTTCCTCCCAATAGTGGAAGGAATTCTCAAGATAGTAGATATGATATATATATAGGAAGTCAAAGTGAGAAGAAAAGGTGGTAAAGTAAATGCAAAGGTAAAGATAAAACTCGTAAGTTCTACCAGGCTTGTGTCACTACAGGAAAGTTTTATTAGTGGAACAGTATCACAAAAATAATGATCAATTTCATTTGGACCACAGAATGTAAGCTGTAGCATTAAACTCAAAAGGATCAAAGCAGCTATAAGGCCATTTATCCATGAAGAAGCTGCTAGCTGGATACAAATCCGTGCGTTCATACTTGTTGCATAATGCAAGGGTTTGCATATTGCTAAATATCTATCATATGACATTACAGACAGGAGATAACATTCAGTAGCCACTAAGAAGCCAAAGGAAAAAAATTGCACAAAGCAGCCACTGAAGGAAATGGTGTTTTTATCAGTCAATAAGCCCATCATCATCTTAGGTACAATATTTGAGATGTAGCAAGTTTCTAGGCATGACAAGTTTCCCAGGAAGAAGTACATGGGTGTATGAAGATGTTGATCAAGTGCAACTAAAATGACAATGAGAACATTCCCAGCCATGGCTAAAATATAAAGCACTAGGAAAAAAGAGAAAAGGATAGATTGCCATTGCCCAAATTTTCCAAACCCCAAAATTATAAATTCTGTGATATTCATCTGCCCTTGTCAGTCCATTTATTCCATAATTGAAAGAATGCATATACAGTAGTTGGAACAATACAGATCTTCTATTGCATCCTTGACAAAAAGAGAAATTTGTTGTTGTTGTTGTTTAGTCGTTTAGTCGTGTCCGATTCTTCGTGACCTCATAGAACATAGCACGCCAGGCCTTTCTGTCCTCCACTGTTTCCCAGAGTTTACTCAGATTCATGTTCATTACATTGGTGATGCTATCTAGGATGTTATAAAACAGTCACCAATACATTCCATCTGAGAAGGGGACTGGCAATTTTGACATACTCTGGATGAGTTCCCCAATGGCCTTCTTCCCTGCATGATGGAGGTGGTGTCTTCTATATTCTATTAGAAATACTGCATTTAAAGAGTAGTTTCTCCAGCCCTAAGCTAAAGCTCTACTCATTGCCTGTAATGGTCCCACATTCAACCTCCACACATAATTTTATGCTGAGGTTAAAAGAAGGGTGATAGGGAACAATTTAGTGAAAAACAGATCTTCAGAATGGAATGGAACAAGGGTGCCACATGGACAAGGCTTCCTTTTTTCTCCTTGACCACTTCTGCAATGCTGATTTTACTTTGGAGGGCAAGTGAATATTGCTTGTTGAAGTGCAGAACACTCCTTTAGTTTAATTTACCAAAGCACTAGATATATGAATACAAGAAAAGCCATCATTGTTTTCAACACATGAACTTTTTCATCAAGAAAACATTTTTTTTAAAAATAATTTCATTCTTTTCAGTGAACATTGTCAGAAAAAGTCATGAGATACAAAGAGGCTTACCTCTGTGATATGGAAGCAAGGGCATATTTGTGATTCAGAATGAATGTCGCAGCGTTTCATTATTTATCTCCTCACTTTTTGAACATTCGCCTTTCTGATGATTAGGAGCATAGGGAATCATAACTTCATAATTTGTGTGTGTGTGACAGAGTGAGAGAACATTAAATATCCCACAGGAGAAGTTTTAATCTGGTGCCTATTGCTTCTGTTCAGAATCATTTGTTAATCCTCCTCCTCCTGAAAATTGTTGCCTGTTCCTTTACCTCTCATAATACAGTATCACAGGAAAGCTCTGTGTTTATGTCTCCTCATTTAGTATTAGGCCATAAATCTGTTTTCTTGACATTCTCATAAACAGAAATATCTTTTTTTAAATCTATCTGCTATTAACATGGTGACCCAAGAAGCACCAACTTTCTATATCCCCGATTTTTACTTTGGTCAAAAATATACAGAAAGTCACAAAATAAAGAAAACACTTTAGGGGGGAAAAAACCTGAAGCAAATTTGATAGGAAGCATTCTACATTCTATTGTCAAGCACCTAGTGACTCTATATCTCTGGAAATCAGAGCTAGCAAGGACCATAAAATTAATGGTACTGGTCATAACTTCGTTAAAAGAGGTATATACATTTCAGAGTATTGTGTCCCCCAGTGACATTTATTGTAAGCATGTGAGGTGTGACACAGATAGCTTTCATCCTACTATTAATTTATTTTTGCTTTTTTGCTTTTACATTACTATGGTTCCATTAATGCTTTTATCATTGCTAACAGCAGTGTAGTGCAGTAGTAAAGGTGGAGAACTAGGAGCAGGGAGTCCCAAGTTCTAGTCCACCCTCATCCATGGAAGCTCACTGGGTGCCTTTGGGTCACTCACTCTCTCTCACCCCAATCTACCTCAAAGGGTTGTTGCTTTTTGAAGAATAGGAGGGAGCATTATGTATGCCACTTACAAAAAGGATAGAAATAAAATAAATATAATAATTCTATTTTATTTCTTACATGATAGATCAGAGCTTTCCAAAGTTTTCTCTGCGGCGACACAACAACAGCGGCGCACGAGAAAACCTGGAAGTGCTGCCGTTGCGGCAGAGCGCAAAAACCCGGAAGCGCTGATGGCCCAGTGGCGTGCCATCAGCGCTTCTGGGTTTTCCCGCGACACATCTGGGCCCCGCAGGCAACACACTTTTGTGTCGCGACACACAGTTTGGAAAGCTGTGTGATAGATACTTAGAATCTTTGGAGATGGGTGGATTTCAAATTTAGTATGTAAATCACTAGATAAAATTGAAAGAAATGCTTTGTAACTTTTTTGTCATGGTGAGCTCAAACTCAGATGAGTGACAGTGAACAGCACTGATGAGACGGTGGGAGATTTGTACTTTCAAACTTGCAAGATTCTGTTAATGTAGCCTTACAATAACCTAGAATTAGCTTATCTGGTTGTGTTTCCTGTCTAGTGTACCTCGGATGGCTGACACTTTACCTTTTGAACCCATACTGGTTGATGAACCTTTGGTGACACTTTGATCCTTAGATTTCACTTTGACTACTCTTTTATCTGCTGCTTTGGACTTAGAACTCTAGTAAGGCAAGTTTGCTTGACTTTTGGGACTTCTTTCCTGTTGTTTGTGCATGTGTGTTACGCTCAGATTCTCCCTGCTGCTTAGGCATTGGTTACAAGACCAACGATAAAGCTAGCAACCACCTCTCTCATGTGTTTGTGCGTGTTTGGCCTGTAAGTGTGAATGCAACATCTGTCTGCTACTCTAAAGTAGCCCTGATAAAAAATCTACAGCCTGATGTGAAAATAATAGTGGTTGGAAAATAAACTAACTCCAGACTCTAGGAGTCATATCTCTCAAAGGAAATATCTCCTCCACAAAGTATAAAAGTTAGAGCTGTACAAAACTTTGGACGTGATGCTTCCAAAGAATTCGTGTAAAACACCCCATTGAAGCCTTATGAAGCAATCTACCTTCCACAACTTCTATAAAAAAATCATAATTCATGGGCATGCAAAGAGGAAAATGGGGAGCCTGCAAATGACAAAGTGTGTTGAAATATTGCAATGCACTGCGTGTGACATTGGGATACAACTACAAAAGGCTCAGTTTTCATAGTTATGTCATGTCAAATATTTTGCCATTTTTCACACCACCATAATCTTTCTCAAATATTTATAATCATATTATAAATAGTAGTAGTAGTGGTGGCAGAATAATTTTATTTAGGATCTAAGCATACAGATAAATAATGTATCTGTATTGTATCTATGAGAGCCAGTTTGGTGTAGTTGTTAAGGCATCAGGCTAGAAACCAGGAGACTGTGAGTTCTAGTTCCGCCTTAGGCACAGAGCCAGCTGGGTGACCTTGGGCCAATCACTTTCTCTCAGCCCTAGGAAGGAGGCAATGGTAAGCCACTTCTGAAAAAACTTGCCAAGTAAACCGCAGGGACTTGTCCAGGCAGTCTCTGATAATTGGATACGATTGAATGGATTAAAAAAAAATGCATCTAT
Organism: Charina bottae; assembly: GCA_023362775.1. Taxonomy (NCBI): domain Eukaryota; kingdom Metazoa; phylum Chordata; class Lepidosauria; order Squamata; family Charinaidae; genus Charina; species Charina bottae. The sequence goes on along the minus strand of JALMGJ010000277.1, from coordinate 3,800 downwards.
ATATACAATATCAGCACTAAAAAATATAACAATCAGTATAAGACATTTCCTAATCAAATATATTAATCAGTAGAAAACATTTGTAATACTAGTGCAACAATAATGTGAAGAAATGATGAATATTTTTTCCATGTTGGTAGCCCTCCTTCCATGTTGGTAACCCTCTTTTCCATGTTGATAGCCCTTCTCTGAATTTTTTCATGTTATTGCTGTCCTTTTTTAACTATGTAGCAGTACTCCAAATTAGATCTAACTAAGGAAGAATAAAGGAGAAACAGCTACTTCTGGACACTAGGCTTCTATTAATGCACCTCAAGTTATTAATTAATTTGAGTAATGATGGGTGGTTGGAATTTCCTTGTTTGTGTATTTCCCTAACACACTGGTATTTCTGCATTTGGTTGTATGTTCTTGTGATACCCTTAATGTTTATGCTCCGTGGCTTTGATAAAATAACAACAACCAGAAAGGAATTCTTTGCATGTTTATTATTCAGTTCAACTATCTTTTTCTTGTGAAACTGAATGCTTTAATTAATGTTAATATATTTGCCTGTGTCCAGACTAACTAAATGCTTTGACCCCTTTAATTAGTCAATGTTTCCAACAGAGACATATTTCTGGCAGCCTTCAAAGAGGAGCTGGTGCGCCCCCTCCTCAAGAAACCATCACTGGATCCCACCATTCTGGACAACTTTCATCCAGTCTCCCAACTCCCCTTTTTAGGGAAGGTGGTTGAGAAAGTGGAGGTGTTGCAGCTCCAGAGGATCCTGGATGAAATAGATTATGTGGACCCCTTTCAGTCGGGTTTCAGGCCAGGATATGGGATGGAAACAGCTTTGGTCGCACTTATGGATGATCTCTGGCAAGAGTGGGACATAGGCAGTGCATCCATCCTGGCTCTTCTTGACCTCTCAGTGGCTTTCGATATCATTGACCATGGTATCCTTTTGGGTCGGCTCAGGGAGTTGGGGGTGGGTGGCGTGGCTTTGCACTGGTTCACCTCCTTCCTCCAGGGCCAATCCCAATCGGTGTTGATAGGGGGTGAGAGATCTGGCCCACAGCCCCTCCTATGTGGGGTGCCACAGGGTTTGGTACTCTGTCTGCTCCTTTTTAACATCTACATGAAACCGCTGGGTGAGATAATCTGTCGCCACGGGATGAGGTAACATCAATACACGGATGATACGCAATTATACATCTCCATCCCAGGTGATGTGACTCTGTGACCACCTTTTCTCGGTGCCTGGAGGCTGTAGGGGTCTGGATGGGGAACAACAGGCTTCAGCTGAACCCTGGTAACTTCATTCTATTTTCTCCATAATTGAAAGCATGCATATAGTAGAAACCACACGAATCATATATTGCATCGCTGAAGAAAGAAACGTGCTATTAGAAATACTGCATTCAGAGAACATTTTCTCTGGCTCTGAGTGCAAAAGTAACCACTCAAAATCTAAAATATTGAGAGAATCCCATTCTTAGCACTTTTAACTTTTTAGATGTAAGTATTGAGGTATAATTTTAGCATTCTCCTTAGAGTAGTAGTAAATGTAAATATTCATTCATCATCATGGTCCCAGTATGGTATGCAATCTACACATACTGTTGTATGTTGGGGGGGGGGGAAGAAAGACAGAGAACAGTGTAGAGAAGAACCACATGTAATGGACTTAGACAGCACAGCTTCTTATTTCCATGATCACTTCTGAAATCCTTATTCTGTTTTGGTGGGCAAAATGAATTTACCTAGAAACAATGTTGCATTGTGAGCTTTACTTGTTGAAATGCAGAATACTATTTCATTGTAATGTTCTAGACTGCCAAATAGCTGAATATGAGATAAGCATTCATTCTTTTCAACACCACATAAATGTTTTCAAAGTGAAATCATTTTTGTTGATATTCTCATTGTAATGAAGAGAGTCATTAGATAGGAAGATACGTACCTCTGTGATCAGAGAACAGGGGCATCTTCATGGTCCCTAATGAATATGGCAAATCCACGTGTTGCACTTTATGGAGATAGAAGTTTTTTTTGTGATTATGAGATCAGGGATATCATAACAACTTCTGCTGTTTAATATATATATTTTTAAAGAAATGAAATACCTCAGAGGGGAAATGTTTGTCTGGTGCCCATCGGCTCTGTTAAGTATCATAGATGAATCCTCCCCTAGATGCCTCTGTTAACTGGCCTTTGAAATCATTCGATACTAGGAATGAATGAAAAAGATGCAGGAGTCCCAGGCAAGCAGGCCGGTGGGTGAAAACTATGGGTGGGCGGGTAGGTGGTGTGAACTGGCGCTAGGGAGCATGGCAGGAAGATGGATGTACATAGAAGGGGAACAGGGCATGCAAATGACAAAACATACCTTGCAATATTGCAATGCAAACAATGTGGTGTATATATTTACAGGTGACATTGGGATGCAAGTGTAAAAGCTTCAATTTTGCATTGTAATATCATGACACAGGTTAAGCCATTTTCACATCACAATTTCTACCAGATGCCTATGATCATAGTAGTATTAACAATAGTAATTTGATTTAGTCTGTGAATACACAGCCAAATTAATATTTTCATGATGTAAAATTTGTATATTGATCATCAATATAACAATATAATAACCCATGTAAGACATTTCTTAATCAAATGTATGTATGTATGTATGTATGTGTATACTGTATGTATGTGTATGTATGTATGTATGTACGTATGTATATATATATATATATATATATATATATATATATATTTTCAATAAAAACATTTTATAATATTAGCAGAACCATAATATGAAGTAATAGTGAATAATGAGTTTTATGGCTTAATACGTCCTCCAAAAAAGAAGCCTTTAAAGGGTATTTTTAGACATCAAGAAATCAACATAATCCAAAGATTCAGTTCAGACTGAACTGATTCCAGAGAGTAGGAACTGGATGAGAGTACTGACCTTGACTGTATGATTGAACAAGTACACAGAAACTTGACTTGTAATCAAATAATTCAAATAATTAGTTGTTCCTGTATGCATGGGCCAGGAGGTCAGCACCATCAAGAGAAACAGATAGCACTCCCAAAGGTCCAACCAATGCCAGCTGATATGCTGATTGACAAGAAGAAGAAAGGCTGTAGTGGGAGAGATCTAAAGCCACAGAAATCACCTGTGGGTGATTCAGGACCTGACCCAGTGGATGGAGTACAATCAAGGTCTTCCTACAAACTGTTATAGTAACCCAGGTAGGACACTGACAAGGCATAAACTAGATTTTTAGTTATTTTTAAAGAAAAATATTAATAATTTCAGAAGATAAAAATTAAGAGTTCATGCATTTTTAGTGACGATTTGGATAAGAACTCTTAAATGTATCACAGAAGATGTCTGCAAAGGGCCTGAAAAGCAAAACACAAACAAGCAAAGTTGATAGAGGACAATCACTATGACAACTGAGTATTTTTTTATTTTTTTATTTTTTTGCATTTGTGGAAGAATGTACTTAATCATAACAAACTGCAGCTCCTTCAGGCACATCTACCAGAGTTTCTGGCAACTTGTAAGGCAATGCCTTTGGAAAAACAGTCCAATTAGGAACTTCTTGAATATAAAGCAATTATTCATAACCTATAAGCTTCACAGTTTGGATCTCTAGTATCAGAAGCAATCCATCTTAGTGTAGATTCCATCCTATATAGTTAGGTCATTCTCAGAGGCCCTGCCTTGAGTACCCTCCTGTACTAAGGTGGTATGAATGTGTATCTGGAAATGGACTTGGATATTTTTGGCATCAAGGAAATAC